>CAUYLG010004487.1:0-28363 GCA_963573385.1 Cacajao melanocephalus | reverse complement strand
GCAAAACAGCCAGCTAGCATTAAATGGCAGTATCAAACTCACATATATCAATATTAATCCTAAATTTAAATGGACTAAATGCCCCAATCAAAAGACACAGACAGGCAAATTGGATAAAAAGCTAAAATCCATCGGTATGCTATATCTAGACCCATCTCACATGCAAGGATACACAAAGACTCAAAACAGAGGAATGGAGGAAGACATACCAACCAAATGGAGAAGAAAAAAAAAAAAGCAAGCTGTAATTTTCATCTCTGATAAAACAGACTTTAAAGCAACAAAGACCATAAGGAACAAAGAGGGACATTACATGGTGGTGAAAGGATCAATGCAACAAGAAGAGCTAACGATCCTGAATATATACGCACCCAGTACAGGAACACCCAGATACATAAGGTAGGTTCTTAATGACTTACAAAGAGACTTGGACTCTCATACAATAATAGTGGGAGACTTTAACATTATACTGTCAGTATTAGACAGATCAACGAGATAGAAAATTAACAAGGATATCCAGAACTTGAAGTCAGACCTGGAACAAGTAAACTTAACAAATATTTACAGAACTCTCCACCCCAAATCCATAAAACATACATTTTTCTCAGTATCACATTACACCTATTTTAAAAGTGACCGCATAATTGGAAGTAAATCACTCCTCAGCAATTGCATAGCATCTCACAGGTTTAAATAAAATATTAGTTGGCTGCTTGTTTGTTATTTTCATCCCTTATTCCTTCCTGTTAAGCACAATTATTGGCATAAAAGAGGTTTTTAATGCCCATTTTTAGACTGCATCCTAGTCTGGGCAATAGAACAAGAATCCCGTTCTCTCTCCCTCTTCCTCTTCCTCTTTCTTTCTCTCTTAAATTCTTTTTTTTTCTTTCTTTCACTCTTTCTTTCTTCTTTTCTCTCTTTTTCTTTCTCTCAAAAAAAAAAAAAAAAGATTTAAATTTGCCCTGGATCATTAGATTTCAGAAGTTCTACTCGAAATTTTCAACCAGAGCATTCTGAGTGTTTTTCAGCCCGTCCTATTCTCTTCTGTATCTTTCAAGATCAGTGGACTATCACATTCTTAACAGATTCTTTTGAGCACTTCTAAATCCATCTGGAAAGGCAAAAAATAAATCAATTTCCAATCTATAAGATGAATAGCAATAGGGCCTATCTTCACCAATATGTTAATTAATTAAACAAAATCAAGGGACTGTGTTTTTATTTCTGTATTCTAGGTGCAGAACCTAGATTACAAATTCTGTGTGATCAAATTTCATTTTGGGGATCAAATTCAATTTTCACCCGTTCAGATTTAGCACCAGCTTTTTCTCTCTGTTTCTGAATCCTCGCAGTGCAGTACAAATTGGCATCACTCTGGGGGATACAGAAGTGTAGGCAGTTAAATTGGCTGTTTTCAAACCTATATGTGAAGCTCTCCTACAAAACAATCATTCAGAAACTATCCACTAAAAAAGTTACCATTTTATTTCAAAAGCAAGCCAAAGCCATTCAGAGGTTTTTAAAATAAAAGTATTTTTCAAAAATATAACATCTTAGAAAAACATTTGGTTATTCACTAGAGAACTTCTTTATGCAAATATTAGGCTGGGGTCTAAAATGTGTCTTCTTCCTTGATGTTGCAGAAAACATAAATGCTACAACTAAGCTCTTTGATGGGAATATAGTAAGAACATGTAGATTTGCAAGCAAAGGTAATCTAGTTATTTGAAGGATCCAGCATTATTTGAAGGATCCAGGTCTTCTTCTGTATCACATAAACCTTACTCAGCAGTGTAATCTCCTATACACACCCACAGAGACAGACACACATACATACATGCAAATACACACACATGCACATGGAATCCTTAGTTACCTTTATCATTAATCCATTATCTTGTGTCATAGATATCACCCTGGTGAATTTAATTAAAGTTTTTCTATTACAAATCACTTCTGAAGTCCCTAACTCCTTATTTTTATTTATTTATTTATTACTTTTTAAAACTTTTTATTTCCATAGGTTTTAGGGAACAAGTGGTATTTGGTTACATGAGTAAGTTCTTTTTTTATTATTTTATTTTATTTTTCCATAAGTTATTGGGATACAGGTGGTATCTGGTTACATGAGTAAGTTCTTTAGTGGTAATTTGTGAGATTTTGATGCACGCATCACCCAAGCACTATACGCTGCACCATATTTGGTGCACATTGTCCCCCTCCCACTCTTCCCCCCATATCCCCAGAGTCCATTGTCTCATTCTTATGCCTTTGTGTCCTCCTAGCTTAGTTACCCCATATCAGTGAGAACATCCGATATTTAGTTTTCCATTCCTGAGTTACTTAGGATAATAGCCTCCAATCTCATCCAGGTCACTGCTAATGCTGTTAATTCATTCCTTTTTATGGCTGTGTAGTATTCCATCATTCATATACATATATATACACACACACATACATATACATATATATATACACACACAAATATATATACGTCTATACATATATAGACATATATACATATATATCTCACAGTTTCTTTATCCATTCATTGATTGATGAGCATTTGGGTTGGTTCCATGATTTAACAATTGTGAATTGTGCTGCCTTATGTTTATACATGGGTGTGCAAGCATCTTTTTCAAATAATGACTTCTTTTCCTCTGGGTAGATACACAGCAGTGGGACTGCTGGATCAAATGGTAGTTCTACTTTTAGTTCTTCAAGGAATCTCCACACTGTTTTCCATAGTGGCTGCACTAGTTTACATTTCCACCAGCAGTGTAGAAGTCTTCCCTATTCGTCGCATCCATATCAACATCTACTCTCTTTTGATTTTTTTATTATGGCCATTCTTGCTGGATTAAGGTGGTATCACATTGTGGTTTTGATTTGCGTTTTCTTGATTATTAATGATCTCAAGCACTTTTCATATGTTTATTTGCCATTTGTATATCTTATTTTGAGAACTGTCTATTCAGATTCTTAGCCTACTTTTTGACAGGATCGTTTGTTATTTTCTTACTGATTTGTCTGAATTCATTGTAAATTCTGGATATTAGCCCTTTGTCAGATGTATAGATTGTGAAAATTTTCTCCCACTCTGTGGGTTGTCTGTTTACTCTGCTGCCTGTTCCTTTTGCCGTGCAAAAGCTCTTTAGTTTAATTAGGTCCCAGCTATTTATCTTTGTTTTTATTGCATTTGTTTTTGGGTTCTTGGTCATGAAATCCTTGCCTAAACCAATGTCTAGAAGGGTTTTTCCAATGTTATCTTCTAGAATTTTTATAGTTTCATGTCTTAGATTTAAGTCTTTAATCCATCTTGGTTGATTTTTGTTTAAGGTGAGAGATGAAGATCCAGTTTCATTCTCCTGTTTGTGGCTAGCCAATTATCCCAGCACCATTTCTTGAAAAGGGTGTCCTTTCCCCACTTTATATTTTTGTTTGCTTTGTCAAAGGTCAGTTGGCTGTAAGTATTTGAGTTTATTTCTGGGTTCTCTATTCTGTTCCATTGGTCTATGTGCCTATTTTTGTACCAGTACCACACTGTTTTAGTGACTATGGCCTTATAGTATATTTTGAAATCAGGAAATGTGATGCCTCCAGATTTGTTCTTTTTGCTTAGTCTTGCTTTGGCTATGCTGGCTCTTTTTTATTTCCATATGAATTTCAGAATTTTTTTTCTAATTCCTTGAAGGATGATGGTAGTATTTTGATGGGGCTGTGTTGAATTTATAGATTGATTTTGGCATTATGATCCTTTTCATAATATTGATTCTCTCCATCCATGAGGATGGGATGTGTTTCCATTTGTTTGTGTCATCTATGATTTCTTTCAGTAGTGTTTTATAGTTTTCCTTGTAGAGGTCTTTTGACTCCTTGATTAGGTATATTCCTAAGTACTTTTTTTTTTCAGCTGTTATAAAATGGGTTGGGTTCTTGATTTGATTCTCTGTTTGGTCGCTGTTGGTATATAGAAGAGCTACTGATTTCTGTATGTTAAGCTTGTATCCAGAAATGTTGCTAAATTATTTTATCACTTCTAGGAGCTTTCTGGAGGAGTCCTTAGGGTTTTCAAAGTAAAGGATCATATCTTCAGCAAACAGTGACAGTTTGTAAAGTTCCTAACTCTTCATTTTGATTTCATTCATCAGATCACAGAGCAGATTTATCTCATTAAAGTTGAAGTCCTTTCCAGCTTACAGATTCTCTGCTTCTCTGGCTCTCCTAGCTAGCCAAACAAATTAAGACTGGTGAGAACATGAAGCATCTTGTAAGGGGTAGGAGTTAGAGACTTTGTGAAAAACAGCGCTGGATGAGCCAAAGGAATGTTACAAGAATGAGGAAAACAAGGCCAGAAACTCTAAAATGTGCCGGGTATTGCACCAAAGATTAAAGATAAATAAATCATGTAGTCCTTGTTAATCTGATAAACTCCTCAGTAAAGGTACATATTTAAAGATACATTATAGGCCAGTGTGGTAGCTCATGCCTATAAAGTCAGCACTTTGTGAGGCTAAGGTGGGAGGATTTCTTTAGGTGGGAGGATATCTTGAGGCCAAGAGTTCAAGACCAGCCTGGTCAACATAGACTCTATCCCTACAAAAGATTTAAAAATTAGCTGGATGTGTTAGGGTGTACTTGTAGTCCTAACTACTCACTCAGTAGGCTGAGGCAAAAGAATCCCTTGAACCCAGGAGTAGGAGGTTGCAGTGAGCCATGATTATACCACTGCACTCCAGCCTGAGCGACAGAGCAAGAATTTGTCTCTTAAAAAAAAAAAAGATACATTATAAGCCTGACATTTAGGGATTTGATGCAAGCAGAATTTCACTTGTCACATAATCAAATTCCATATTTTATAATCAAATCTTAGCTATACTGTGGAAGAGGCAAAAAGTTTCCTGATGTGTTCTGTGTATACCTAATTCCATATCTCAAATACTTCATATGGCCATTGTAAAATTAATATACAAAAAATGAATATACATAAATATGTTAAGTGAATATACATAAAATTTAATATATAATTTATGTATTACATACTGATATATAAAGTCATCCAATGGGAATAGATTGGTTTGCTCAAAGATCTTTACTCAATGATCAGTTAACCCAAATTCAACCCACTTTTGATTGGTTTTTTATCTGTTCTGATGTTATACTATCTTTTGCCTCTTTTGGGCCATTAACTAATGATACAGTTTGAAATGTATAGGATAGTATTCAAGCAAGAGTCTCAGGCATAATTCCCTCATAGTTGCTTCTCCTATTTCTTTTGATACATGTAAGGGATGATCCAAACTGGCAGACTGAAGCAGAGATTTAAGAGTGATGCTGCCCCTCCTGGTACATTTGACATATGAAACCGAGAACGCACAGTGCCTTCCAGATTATTATTTTGATATTGTGTAAATTGGGCATCTACAACCTAATAAAGTTGCTGCTTCTCTAAATTCTTTATACCACATGTGAAATCGTTGCAATGCTAATCACAAACTACTTCAAACAGTTGCATTCATTCCTTTTCATTTATACATTCTATGAATATTTATTAGTGTTACTATGCTACATGCTGGTGGTACATCATGGTGTGGCAGAGACAGGTAGTGATATGGTTTGTATATTTGTCCCTACCCAAATTTCATATTGAATTGTAATCCCCAGTATTGAAGGTAGGGCCTTGCAGGAGGTGATTGGATTATGGGGGTGAGTTTCTCATGAATGGTTTGTACCATCCTCTTGGTGCTGTTCTTGCCATAGCAAGTGAGTTCTCATGAGATCTGGTTGTTTAAAAGTGTGTGGTACCTCCCTTGCCTCTCTTGCTTCTGCTCCTGCCATGAGAGATGCCTGCTGTCCTTCATCTTCTGCCATGATTGTAAACTTCCTGAGGGGTCACGAGAAGCAGATGCCAGTGTTTTGCTTCACATATAGCCTGCAGAACTATGAGCCAATTAAATCTCTTTTCTTATGAATTACCCAGTCTGGGGTGTTTCTTTATAGCAATGCAAGAATGGCCTAATACAGGTAGCTACTACCAAAAATTAATGCGTCCCCTTCCACAGTGTTGAGACGACCCTAGAAAGTGGCTATTCATTCAGGAGTTCCATTTCTCAAACCACTGTGCCCTTGGGTAGAGCCATGCGAGTAGTTCTTACCATCAGAATGTGTTTGGAAAATTGTGTGTCACTTCTGGGTCAAGGAAATTATAAATGGATGCCTTCTCTATCTTCCTTTCCCCTTGTAGAGGTAGAGAACCCTGAGGTCCTAGGGGATAATAGAGTAACAAAACAGAAAGAGCCTGAGTCCCTGAATAACCATGTGGAGGAAAGCCACTTACCAACTAGGTGAGGCTGAGGAGGATTTAACTATGCAAAGAAGGAAAGAAAGACTGAAGGAAAGGCATGCACAGAATACTTCTAGTAAGAAAGCGCATTTGTGAAGAACTAAAAGAGATCAGCATAACTGTTGATTTCAGCAGCTGGTTGTCACAAACCAGTTAAGCCTGGGAAGTCATCAAAGCCATCAGGAATTAACACATTCTGATTAAGGTTGAAAAAAAATAGAGCAAAAAATAAATAGATAATCACACCTGTCCAAACATGGAAGTTATTGGAATTATTAATACTTATACTCCATTACCCATTACATGGGCTACAATTGTTATACATATTTCTTTGTTTTATAATCCAGTGTGGTGTTATGCACTTGAAATGGTGAAAAGTAAAATATTCAAAAGTAGGAATATATCCTTAGGGATACAAAAGAGACTGTTTACAAAGTGTTTAAAACTCAACAACCATATATTTGAAAGAATTTAAAATGTGTCATAGTTCCTTTAATTTAGGAGCTTGTCACTCTTATCAACCTGCAGGCAAAAGTTTGTGGTTTTGTGCATAATGTATTTTTCTAGGGATAGGTTCCACGGCATACATTTGAGTCTACAAGATTAAGAACTAAATGGATTTGTGTATAAAAATATTTAAAATGGGTATTTTAAAGGAGAAAAAAGAATATGAGCACTCAAAATGATGTAAAAACAGTAATAAAGTGCTGAATTTTAAGTGAGCTGGTAATTAGGAAGGAACAGGTTTTAGGGAAATTGTTCCAGAACCCATCCAACGAACATAGAATCCTTCCAGTTATTATTTCATTATTACAAGTAATGTATCCTCAGAGGCCAGATTTTATCTTCCATAACAGATTGGAAAAGGAAGAAATGAGAATTTGAAAAATTAAGTGCCTTGTTCAGAATTTTCAGGAGAATCCCAAACACCTCTTGAGTCACCATTTTTTTTCTCTTAATCATCTGGTTATTCCCAAAATTGAATTGGGTGCCAAGAGAGCTCTTACCCTCAGAATTTAAATCTCTTCCATGTCTTAAGACCCAATGTTTGTAGTTATTAACTTAATAGGAAAATTCTCTTCGATTAGCCAAAATCTGTGATTCTTCTCTATCTTTAAAAAGAGCAAACATTTTTCATAAATCTCAAATTGCAGACCAATTGGTCTGAGGGATAGTTTTTTAGAATTCTCTGTAAGTTGTTTTTTCACTAAATTTCAAGACCAAATTTTCCAAACCTAATATAAAAGGGAAACTATTTTCAGACATTATCTTTTCAGTGTTTATCACTCTTATAAGATTTTTACCTTTCTGTTAGAAACTGAGACATCATTTGCAAGATTTTTTCTAAATGGCATTCGTTTTTTATTTCATAGACAGGAAACTGCTGCTAAATTTAGCAAGAGATTCCTAATGTCTAAATTCTGACAATACTTTTGTAAGAGAACCACAGCAGCAATCAAGTTCTAGTAGGTCAAGAAACTATATATTTTGCCATTTTATCCAGGGCAAAGTGGGCTAAAAAAGACTGGTTCATCATGCAGATTATGGCACTGTACACTGGTTTTGATTATTTACCTTGAGAAATATAATTGCCAAATAAACTAGTAGGTTCATTTCTGAGGGTTAGCACATTCTCTCCGAGTCTCTAAGGAAAGCTCAATTACTACCTCAAGGTTGTTTGGTAAGCATGGATCCAAACATAGAGAGTTAGATTGTTTTGACAGCAAACGTTAACCAAGTTGTGATTGTTTTATGAGCTCTCCTAAGTCAGAGGTGGATTCTGGCAACTCGTTTCCCCAATATATTAAAAAAAAACACTCCTATTCTTCCATGAAACTATAATTGGCTTCCACCTCTCACTTTGGAACAGAGTGTTAGTTGCTTATCCCAACATCCATTCTCCCCATTCTTTCCTAGGAACAGAATCTTCATTTTTATTTGGGCATATTGTCATTTAAAAAAATAATTATCTTTCTCAGTGTAAGGTATGACCGTATTATAGAGAGTCTGGACAATGAGATATCGGTGGGTATGATAAATAACTTACAGCAGACTAATATTCCCAATAAGGATCATTAGAAAAGCTAAATAAAAATATAAAACAAGCAAACAACAAATATGTTGAAAGCCATTAAAGGGCTACTAAAGCCAGCAGAACTATAGGAACTGTCATAGTTCATTTGGCCCCCTATAGCAAAGCATTATGGCCTTGGGTAGCTTATAAACAATAGAAATTTATTTCTCACTTCTGGAGGTTGGGAAGTCCAAGATCAAGGTACCCAGGATTCACTGTCTGATGAGGGCCCATTTCCTGGTTTATAGAAATGGCGCCTTCTCCCTATGTCCTCACATGATGGAAAGAGCTAGCTAGCTCATTATGGTCTCTTTATAAGGGCACTAATCCCATTCATGGGGTCTGCATCCTTGTGACCTAATCATGTCCCAAAGTCCCCCATCTCCAAATACTATCACTTTGATGATTTGGTTTCAACATATGAATTCTGAGGAGATGGAAACATCCAGATCACAGCAGGGATTAAATTTTGAAAAGAGGAAGATGGACTGGATGTGGTGGTTCATGTCTGTAATCCCAGCACTTTGGGAGTCTGAGGCAGGTGGATCATTTGAGATCAGGAGTTTGAGACCAGCCTGGCTAACATGGCAAAACCCCTTCTTTACCAAAACATACAGAAATTAGCCAGGCATTGTGGTATGTGCCTGTAGTCTCAGCTACTCAGGAAGGCACAAGAATCACTTGGACTTGGGAGATGGAGGTTGCAGTGAGCCAAGATCATGCCACTGCACTCCATCCAGCCTGGGTGACAGAGTGAATCCATCTCAAAAAAAACAAAAAAACAAAAAAACAAACAAACAAAAAAAAACGAAAGAGGATGATAGAGAAGTAAGTTGAGTTGATCATTTGCAGCTATTTCTCTCTCAGGGTATTTGCCCATTCCGAGCCAGGGCAAGAGGTGGTTGAGATTCCAGACTTTGCACATGCAGAGGGCTGCTAACAGGGAAACCAGTAGAGATTTTGATTGTGTCATGGGGCAAGATAATCAAAATTAGAAATATCCTGAGCCAAAAACTCTGAGGAAAGCAGGGGTAGAAAACGTAGCCTGACATGTGGCTGGCTCCTCCCTTAACCATTTACCAAATTCTGAAACTAAACTGAGCAGGAGACTAAGGAGCTAAATAGAAAGCCTCTGGAAAACAGAACAGAGTTTTCAGCTAAGAGGCAAGGATTAGAATTTAGGACCTTCCAGGTGCCCAGAAAATATATCAAGCTCTTCATCGAAAGCCCTAGAGGGCTACACCTGAGGAACAAAGAAGACCAGAAGTAGGCAGACACTTATTTAAACTAAAGTGCCTAAACAGAATAAGATTATCAGACCCAATTTTTTTCTGCCAAAAAAAATGGTGAATACTTTCTGGAAGGAGAAAAAAATTAGAGGCTATCCAATAATAAATAATATTTGGTATTCCATTAAATTTATTATATACTCCAAAAGACAATACCATATGACATAAAATGAAGAGAAAAAGTAGACAACATATAAAGAACTACAGGTGGTTCTTATATTGGAGTTATCAAAGATTTTAAAATAGCACAATTAATATGTTAGAGAAAATAGATGAAAAAATAAAGAATTTTATTATATAATTAGAATTCATAAAAAGAATCAAATGAAAGTTCTAGGACTAAAAAACATAATACCTAAAAGTAAGAATTCAAATCATAGGTTTAACAGGATTAGAGATAGCAATAGAGAGCATTAGTGAAGTAGGCGGTAGATTGCTAGAAATACCTAGAGTGAAGCACTAAGAGAAAAAAGGATAGAACATTTAGAAAAATGTATGGTACACATAATAAAAAATTTAACATAAATTTAACTGGATTCCCAAAAGAAGAGGAAAAAGAATATGTTGGGGGGGGGAATTGAAGAACTTTTGAAGGACCAAAGAATTTCTGAAAGTGATTTAAAAAAATAGAAATCATTCCACAGAGCAGCTGAGGAAAAAAAAGTATGCTATCTTCAAATACAACAACAATAACAACAATAAAATGGAAAGTAATTCTCAACAGAACTCCTGAAAGCCAGAAGATAATGAGATTGTGTGTTGAAAGAAATGAAAGAAAATTACTTTCAGTCTAAAACTGTATATCCAATGAAATTATTCTTCAAAACTGAAGACAAAATAAAGATGTTTTCAAATAAACAAAACAGAATTTTTATTGGCAAATCTGCACTAAGAGAAATGCAGGCAGTAAAGACAGGCAATGAAAAAGATTTTTAAAATGAAATATTAAGTATACAAAGCAATGATAACAATAATGTTTGCAACATTTAAAATACGTATAGAAATAAAATATAAAAGTTACAAGAGGGATAATTAAGTTAGAAGTATCTAAAGTTTTAATGTTATCAGAAAAGTGGTAAAAGATAATCCACATTTGACTAAAATTAACCGAAGCTGCATACTGAAATCTTCATCATAACCTCTGAAAAAATGGTAAAAATAAATGTAAAAATAAAAGTTAATAGAGGCTAGGCACGGTGACTGATGCCTGTAATCCCAACACTTTGGAAGGCTGAGGTAAATGGAATAATAAAAATTATTTGATTAATTCAAAAGAAAGCAGGAAAAGAAAGAAAAAGATAGAAAAATAGGTAAGTCAGATAGCAAGTTGATATATCAAACCAAATATAACTGTAATTACAATATATATAAATAAACCCATTGCAAATTTAAGTTCAATAATCTAACTGAACTAAATACTCCAAATATTTTGTTTTAGTTTGGTGTACTATAACAAAGTACCATAGATTGGGTGGCTTCTAAACAACAGAATTTATTTCTCACAATCTAGGGGCTGGAAATCTGAGATCAGGGTGCCAGTATGCTTGGGCTCTTGGTGAGGGTCCCCTTCTGGGTTGCAGACTGTCAACTTCTCATTGTATGGCAGAAAGAGAGGGAGCTAGCTCTTCAGCCTCTTCTTATAAAGGCACTAATCTCATTCCTGAGGGTTTCCTCATATCCTAATTACCTCCCAAGTCCCCACCTCCAATAATATCAATTTCAACATATAAGTTTTGTGGGGCATACAAGCATTCAGTCCATAACTTATTTGAAGGAAACACAGCAAATTGCTCACCGTGGTACCCCTGGGGAGTAAAAGGGCTTGAGGGGAGAATAAGAATAATTTTGTTTTCAAAAATTTCAGTTGTTAGAAACATTCCCAGTAAGTGTGTTTTATTTTTAAATTTAAAATAATAAAAATGTGATATTTTATATACCTATTTATCTAGTCAACTATTCTACAAATTTTGTACATTTTTTCTGTGGTCCTCACATATTTTTTAAGGTTTTTAAAGGTTTATTGGTCATTATATAGTTTTTAAAGTTATTATTATGATAAACTTTCATTGTCCATTTTGTTTTCTAACAAGTTACTGGTTGTGTACAAAAGAGCTATGGATTTTATCATGGTTTTTCTTATAACCGGCTATTTTAGCGGGCGCATTAACTGAATCAGCTCTCCTCTTTCAGACATTAAAGTTAGCATCATGGAACATATAGGTGTACCCTCTTTTTACATAGTTATGGAAGTGTGTACACTGATGGACTGTGGGAACCCATTTCCTCCAGTGACCATTAGAGCCTATCAGTTCTTCATGTTCTTGATACAGTTCCTATTTTGTCTCCAACTGTTTGGCTTAATCACAGTTCCTTGTGTTATTTCCTATTTACACAGGTTTTTCTTTTAAAGAGACTAGTCTTTAAAAACAGACACTTTATTAATGAATAAAATAAAATACCTGCAAATGTGAACCTTACCTGTTCCAGGTAGCTCACTTTAATGCACTTGAGGACCCTCTGCTCTGGATGTCCCAACTTCTAGTGGCTGGGGTATCTGTTCTCCTGAGACTGTGCCTTGCATAAGCACAGGTGCTCATGGGGGATCTGGGGGTGTCACAGCTAACCTCACTAGTCCCGGCAACCACCTCTCCCCACTTTCAGACTTCATTAGAGCACTTACTCTCTCTGAGTTAAATTTCTTCTTGCTGCTTACGGTGGTTCCAGCCAGCAGTGTGGTTTCTATGCCCCAAACTGAAATATTCTAGAGACTGTTCATTGTGAAGTAGATACGTTGTCTGGGGTATATATCTGGGGTTTGTTGTCTCGCACCAGGAAAATTTAGGACAGGGACACACACGAGGAGCTTAGGAGTGGAGGTTTAATAGGCAGAAGAGAAGAGAAAGGAAAACAGCTCTCTCTATAGAGAGAGGGAACTTGGGAGAGGAAAGACCAGCAGTTGGCAGATGCGAGGGAAGTTATAGCGAGGTTTGAGGAGGTGCTGTCTGATTGTGTGACATAGGGCTCACAGATTGGTTCGATCAGGTATGACGTTTACATAGTGCAGGGGAAAGCTGGCTGCCCTACCCTAATCTTATGAAAATAAACTTTCCCCTTGGCTGGCACCATCTCATCCACTCCTTACTATACACATGACTGACAAACAGAAGGGAAGATAGAGCCGCCATCTTGAACATGATTGGCACAACTGCCAGCATCTACGTATGCAGCTTGATTATACAGGCCTCTGTTGTTAGAAAAGAAAATGATTTAGGACTGCTTTTCATTAAAAGAAAACCTTACAGAGGGCTTCCATACCCTCACCATCTGCTTACATAATTTCTTCTTAACTCCTGTATCATTTGGTATACTGAGAAAATACTCTTTCACCATGTACATTAGTTTTGTAAATCCTTAACATTTTAAAGTTTTTACTTATTTTATCCCTTTGCATTTCAGAGCATTTAATCTGTGCCTGTGTAATTTCTTTAAAAATCCAATTGATTTTGATATTTTGTTTTGTTTTGTTTTTGTTTTTGTGTTTTTTTTTGAAAGAAAGAAAACGAGAGGAAAGAAAGTGAGAGTGAAAGAAAGAAAAAAAGAATGTAAGAGAGAAAGAAAGAGGAAGAGAAAGAGGGAGAGAGAACAAGATTCTTTTTCTATTGCCCGGGCTAGAATGCAGTCTAAAAATGGGTATTAAAAACCTCTTTTATGCCAATAATTGCACTTAACAATGGAGACAGGAAGGAATAAGAGATGAAAATACAAACAAGCAGCCAACCAGTATTTTTTTTAAAGCTGTGAAATGCTATGCAATTGCTGAGGAGTGATTTACTTCCAATTATGTGGTCACTTTTAAAATAGGTGTAATGTGATACTGAGAAAAATGTATGTTTTGCGGATTTGGGGTGCAGAGTTCTGTAAATAATTGTTAAGTTTACTTGTTCCAGGTCTGAGTTCAAGTCCTGGATATCCTATCTATTTTCTAAAAGTTGTTCAGTCTGCAGAGATGAAAGAAAAAATGATTTTAAAATAAATTTCCCAGCTGAAAGGGAAAACAAAATACTTGACATAGCCTTGTCAACATACAGATTTCAAAATACCCCTTATGAGAATCCAAAGAATGATGTGTGTAAGGAAAGATTTGATTTGCCTTCCAGAAGAAATCAGTATCTATGCAAATCTTGAAAGATGAAATTAAAGCTCATAATGATTCGGAATCAGTGCTTGACCTGTTGTATTCTGAATAGTGATCTCTGGAAGCAGAAACTGTGTCTATCTGGCTCTTTTAGGAGCTGAAAATGTAGTGGCTTTCATTAAATACTTGCTGTAAAGTCTGAGACCAATTATTATCTTAGCATGTTTCAGTATCTTTTCTATCATAGGTCCTAGGTTCATTGGGAAAAAAATATATAAGAAAATTCAACAGAATCAGCATTTGAAGTTTGCCATTGGAAGTTGTTTATGAAATTACCAGATATTCATAAATGTGACAAATGAACAGCAGGATTATGAATTATCAAAGGAAAAAAATATTTGCTGAGGTGAAAACAATCTGATGTTTGAGGAAGTTTTTATTTTCATAAACAAAATCTGATGTTCAAAGGCCCCTGTTTCTTACAATAAATATTGGGCCTCAGTTAACCAGAAATTCATGAACACCCATTTCCTGACTTTTTGCTTTAATTTAGATTTTTCTCCACTCTGTTTCCAGCACAAAAGTTTGCCTGCTGTGTTGCAGAAATAAATTTATATTGTCCTGTGCCATAAAGTGATATAGTCAATATTTTTATTCTTTGGTTTGAAAATTATATTGTAAGTTCCTAAACATTTTATTAAACAACTAGACATTTTGTTATTAAATAAATGTGATCTATAATTTCTTTGTGCAGAATGATTTGAAGTATTGCATTTAGTTGACATGCATTATTGGTTCATAATTAATATCTAATGAAAATACATTTTGTTATATTGAAAAAAATAACAAAATAAATTTCCCATGCTTAATTTCATTATATTAAATAATGATAAAAGTAGGAGGAAAAGCTTTACCTTGGGATTCTACCACTCAATATGTGCTGGTAAAGACTTCTTCCTTGTATAGTGCTTTCATGAGTTCTATCAATATTTCTGGTGTTATTTCAGCTTTTTTGCACATCTATTGTAAAACTCCTTCATCAAGACATTCTTTGTTAAGACGTGTAATAAATTTTAATAACCAGAGGCCATTTACCTGCAACACTGCAATAAATTTCTGTTCAAGTTAGGATATTTCTTCAATTTTAAGTACTACATATTTTCTATCATTATTACAGTGATATTCTATTACTATAATTATTAATATACATTAACGTACCTTTCTTCACTTTCTTATCCAGGGGATTTTAGACTTGACTATCAATCCTGTCTTAAATGATGTTAAAACCACTTTGCTTTCCAGGTGTTTTCAAGCTAATTAGTATTTGTTGCCCTAGTCCCTCTACTAATTTAAGTTCACTTTTCTGTGTAGCACAGTGTGACTTTATTAACCTTTATAATTTCATATGAAGTCAGAGTTTGTCAAATAATCTAGGGTAAACTTAAGCTCAGTGGTGTGTGCTAGCTGGTAGTCCATTAATTCTCTATAACGAATAAAACATATATATATATATATATATACACACACATATATGTACATATATAAACATTACATTTTCATGAAAAATGGAATTAAAAGATACAAATAAATAACACTTTATTTATCAATATAAGCTCCATCAAAATCAAGACACTTTTTAAAGCAATGTTACCAGCCATTAAGTCCATCCTAAGGAACTGAGGGTCATGGGAATTTAACCATGTTAATGCAATCTCTTTCACAGTATTAACTGAAGAAAACTGGGTCATCTTTACAGATTTTTTTAAGCTTAGGAAACAAAAAGAAGTCAGAAGGAGCCACATTAGGACTGTAAGGTAGATGCCTAATGATTTTCCATTGGAACTCTCAAAATTGCCTTTGTTTGATGAGCGGAATGACGAGGAGCTTGTTATTGTGGAGAAGGACTCCGTGCTGAAGCTTTCCTGGGCATTTTTCTGCTGAAGCTTTGGCTAACTTTCTCAAAACCCTCTCATAATAGGCAGATGTTATCGGTCTTTGGCTCTCCGGAAAGTCAACAAGCAAAATGCCTTAAGCATCCTAGAAAACCAGTGCCATGACCTCTGCTCGTCACCAGTCTGCTTCTGCTCTGACTGGACCGCTTCTGCTCTGACTAGACCACTTCCACCTCTTTGGTGCCAGTGTTTTGATTGTGCTTTGTCTTCAGGATTGTACTAGTAAAGCCATGTTTCATCTCCTGTTACAATTCTTTGAATAAATGCTTCAAGCTCTTGATCCTACTTGTTTAAAATTTCTAATGGAAGCTCTGATCTTTGCAGCTGATCTGCACACAACAGTTTTGACACCCACCGAGTGGCAAGTTTGCTAAAGTTTTTTTCAGTCAGAATTGTGTAGTCTGAAGCAATTGAGGTGTCTACCCCAAAGTCATTCAGAAGCACCTTAACTTCCATGTAGCTTTTTGGTTTTGAGAGACCTTCTTGGTTTTGATTTCTATTTCCATTGTGCTATGGTCTGAGAGTGTGCTTAGTATGATTTCCTTTTTTAAAAATTTATTGAGATTTGCTTTATGGCAGAGCATATGGTTGATCTTAGAGTGTGTTGTACGTGTGGATGAGAAGAATGTATATTCTGTAATTGTCTCATGGAGCACTCTGTAGATGTCTATTAGATCCAGTTGGTTAATGGTGTTGGCTGTTGTTTCTGCTGTTAATCATTGGTCCTCTTCAATTAGAGCATGAAAAAGATGAATTTTTTCCTCACAATAGATGTGGATGCTCTGCTGCTGCAGGCTTCATCTTTAATATTATCTCATCACTTCTTAAAGTAGGTTACCAATTTGTAAACTGCTGATTTGGGGGGAGGGCATTTTCCCCATAAACTTTTCATAAAGGCTCACTAATTTTATCATTCTTCCACTATAATTTCCATTCTTCATCATAATTTGATATTTGTTCTTGCTTCAGTTATAATAGAATTCCTGTTGCTGTAATTAGGGTTCTTTTCAAACTGATGTCTTATCCTTCTTTGTACCTTGAACTAGATCCTGTTTAGACATGTTATAACAAGTTAGTATGAGTTTCTTTTTATGCAAAACATTTGAAATCCATGCCTTATTTTTAATAATATGTATTTTCCACAGAATTTTTGAAGACCTGAAGTTTAATTTTTTTCAGTCAGAATTGTGTAAGCTGAACCAATTGAGATGTTTACCCCAAAGTCATTCAGAAGCATGATATAGTAATTTTAAGAATTTCTATGCTTTAAGAAAGTCTAATTTTGGTTCTAGGGTGAATGGGTTGTAAAGCCTAGAGAAGAAAGCAATCTTCATTCCCATCCCTTACTCTTTTTTTCAGTGTTCCATGGGGCAATGTTTTAGTATCACTTTCCTCCAGTTTCTCTGTAGGTATACAATATTACAAGATCAAGTCAAATATTTACAGATGACTTCAAATAACCCCTGCCAGGCAACTTGGTTTTTGGAAGTAATTTGATAAACAGCCTAACAATGATTTCTTAATCAACAAGTTTCATCAGAAGTCTTATCAATTTTTCTCATACAAATTTATATGTGTATATGAAATAGCATTCTCTTCCTCTACCATTTGTCATAAAATGAAAATGCATACTTATCTTAAAGAATACCTCAAAACACAAAGAAGGCATTTTGAGACTCTTTCCTCTCAAATTTGTGTTTCTGTTTTTCTCATAAGTAAAAGCAGCATTTTAGATTCATATATTTTTTCCTGCATTCCTTTTTTTAATGCTACATCTACTTAACCAAAATTGTCTGAATTGTAAAAACAGTCAAATATATGTAGACAGAGTAGATTTAATTAAATATCTCCTTTAGCCTGTTTTTATTACACGATTTAGGTACATATCTTACATAGATGTTAAAATATTTCTTTCTTGTTCTAAACCATTATTCTGCAAATAACAACAGTAATAATTAACTTTTCTTGAGCATTGCACAAAGAGTTTTTGCAGTCTTTCTCTTATTTATACCTAATAACATAATGTGATATTATTTCTCTAAGTTGATGAAAGTAGGCCTGGGATGAGGATAGGTGATAAAATCTGTTTAAAAGATTTTCAGGCCCGGCATAATGATTCATGCCTGTAATGCTAGCACGTTGGGAGGCTGAGGTGGATGGATCATGAGGTCAAAGTTCGAGACCAGCCTGGCCAATATGATGAAACCCTGTCTCTACTAAAAATACAAAAATTAGCTGGGTGTGGTGTCGTGTGCCTATAATCCCGGCTGCTTGGGAGGCTGAGGCAGGAGAATCACTTGAACCCAGGAGCTGGAGGTTGCAGTGAGCCCAGATCGTGCCACTGCACTCCAGCCTGGGGGACAGAGCAAGACTCAGGCTCAAAAAAAAAAAAAAAAAAAAAAAGACTTTCAGAGGTTCTTTAATATGGCACTTTTCAATCTATGTTGTCTCAGGAGTTCTTTATACACTTAAAAATAATTGAGGACACCAAAGAGCTTCTGTTTGTACGGGTTATATCTATCATTATTTGCCATATTAGAAATTAAATTTTAAAATATTTATTATATCATTTAAAATGATGCTAATAAACCCTTTACATATTTACAAAAGGCATACTTTATAAAAATATACTTTCTCCAAAAATGCAGTGAAAAATGGCATTTTTTATACTTCTGCAAATCTTTTGAATTATTGGCTAAATAGAGAGTGGCTGGTCTCTCATATCTGTGTCTGTTTCCAATTTGTTACAATATCTTATTTCATGTAGCCTTTGGAAAACTCCACAGTACACTCAAGAGAGAATTAGGGTAAAATGGCAAACATCTTAGTATTAATATGAAATAGCCTTGAGCTCACAGACTTCCTGAAAGGATCTCAGTGCCCTGAAGATGTTTCTATACTACACACAGAGAACTGTTGCCTTAATAGATAAAATAATGAATCATTCTCAGATTTATGCTTTGGTTTGTGAATTAATTTATAAATTTTTCGTACTCTAGGTAGCTCTATAATTCTATGAAGGTTGATTATAGTCTGGAATTGGGAGTGATATAAAAAGTTTGTTAATGAGGATTAGGTAGTATGGAGACAATTACATTTGTGATTTTATGTATAACATGTATACACATTTCAAGTATCTGTATCTTGGTCTGTGCCATTATTTTTATATCATTGTGTTTACAAAGTTCTTTTTATGGAAAGGTACATTCTGTCATGATTATTATGATGTTTTGTTCACAAGCTAATATTTAATACTTATAAAATAATTGTGTATCATTCTAAGGCATAAATACTAGTATAAAATTAAGATATGTTAGGTAAATTGATGTTCAGGAAATAAAAGTTGAAATTATCAAAATTCAGATTTATATATAATTACATTCCTATTCATATATTTATTTAATTCATTTTTATTGGACACATAATATAGCCAGGTAATGCTACAGGTCCCATATATATGCTAAGTGAATTTAAAAAATAATGTACATACACACACATCACAGTCTTTCTCCATATAAATTTAAGACCAAGTTCATATTTCAAAAGTATAAATCCTTTAATAAAGCAAGATTATTAAATTTTGCTATTTTTAACCATAAAAAAAGTATCCACTTTACAATATGATATAAGGGGCATTATAATCTTGAGAAAATTCCTTGATATTAGCCTAAATGTGGTGGAAACCTATTACTGGGTTATAAGCAGAGGATGGAAGTGATCTAATTTAGGCTTTTAAAATGTCAATCAGGAAATTTTGCAGAGAATATACTGTAGAGGGGCAAGAATGAGTACAGGGAGATGAGTTAAAAGCTATTGTGATTGTTCAAGAAAGAGTTAATTAGAACTGAAACTGTGATTATTGTAATAAAGCTCATGAGAAATGATCAGATTTAGAACATATTTTGAAGCAGTCCTAGGCAAACATGTTGATAGATTTTATGTAGTGACTAAGAAAAGAGAGAAACTAGAGATAACTTCTAAATTAAAGATTTCTTCTGAGTAACTAGGAAGATACATATTGGTAGAGTTGCATAAGAAGATGTTAAAGAGTTGCATTTGACACCTTAACTTTAAGTTGATCATTAGATAATTTCATTAGTATGACTGCCCATAGGATCAATTTAATTCTTTGTACTGAATTGATGTTTCTAATTGTTACTAATGAGTATGTACCAAAAAGAAGTTCAATCTAAGCTGTTAAACCAATTATTTTAGAAATAAATTAACTCTTCATTAACTTTCAAAGTTTCTAAAGTATATGAAATGCAATTAAGCTATTTTCCATTAATCATTCCCAACAAGAGCTATGAATATTGTCAACTGATTTGGGATATGCCAGATATTCATAAATACAAGTATTTCTTTTTCCCTTTTTAAAATTTTAATAACATTTCTTGAGTTTTTATTTTATTTGTCTTTTGTCATATATTTAAATTAATAACCTAGGTTTTGGAAATATAGGTTACATACAATAAGATTCACCAATTTTATGTGCTCAATTAGGTTTTGACGTGTATTTAGCATGTAATGACCACCAAAATCATGATACAGAATATTTCCATCAGCTCAATATATTCTGTTGTGACTATTTGAAGTCAATCTCCTTTTGCAACTAGTGGTTTCCAGTACCCATTGATATAATTACTGTAACTATAATTTTGTTTTTTCTAGAATTTCATTTAGAAGGAATCAAACAGTAAGCACTTACATTTCATCCATATTGTTGTATATACTAGTTCATCACTTTTTATTTCTGAAAGGATATTGAAGTACCAAATTTTAAAATAAATATTTTGACTTATGAATATAGCTGCCATAAGCATTCAAGTACAAATCGATGGGTAGACCTACATTTTCAGTTCTCAAGAATAAGTACTTAGAAATGGGATTGCTGAGTCATATGTTAAATTATATATAACTTTATATGACAGTTTTTTATATGACAATTTCATATAAAATTAAATTTAACATGACTCAGCAATCCCATTTCTAAGTACTTATTCATGAGAATAATATTTTGAAACTGTTTTCCAAAGTTGTTTTATCACTTTGCACTCCCATCAGAAAAAGTTTAAAATGTCCAATTGCTGTGCATCTTAGCTAAAACTTGTTATCAATTTTTTTATAAAAACCATTTTAATATGTGTATAATGATATCAAATTGTATTTTAACATACTTTTCTCTTTTGACTAGACATCACATATTTTTGTTAAGTATCTGTTCACACATTTTACCAATTTTTAATTGTACATAATAATGAATGGTTACTTAATAATGTTACTTAATAATGAATTGCAAGGACATTTATATACTATGGATATAAGTTCTTTTTGGATAAACAGTAAATATTTTCTTCCAGTCTGTGTCTTGATTTCATTTTCTTAAATGAAATCAAGTTTTGTAAGAGCATAAAGTTTTAAGTCTAGATCATTTTTTCTTTCATGGTTTATGTTTAGGTGTCTTGTTGAAAAAAATTTGCCTAAGCCAAAGATTACAAAGATTTTATCCTAAATTTTCTTCCAGACGATGAGTAAATCGAACTTGTAAAGTTAGACATATAATCTGTTATAAATTGTGTTTTGTATGTGACATAAAAAAGAAATAATGGTGGTATTGTCTCAGAGATAAGAAGAACTTCTCACTGTGGGGACAAATATGCAAGACATCTCCAGAGGTTTGCATTACCACTACTGATGCCTGCCATCCTAGCACAAGAGAGCCCCTCAGCCATCATAGGCCCTGAATCTAGTACAGGGAGATTCTTGGAGTCTATGCAACTGAACTCTTCCAGGGAGGAATTCACACTGGGTCCCAGTCATCCTCCAAGAACCAAGCAGCTGCAGTAAGATGCTATTTGAGAGCACAGCCCCCACCGGACTACTACCCTGGGATCAATATATAATGTAGATAAATGTTTGCACATTTTCACAAAGAATAAAATAAAACTTTTTATAGCGGCATAATTTGAAATAGGAAGCAACTTACAAAAATCCACATGACCATCACCAGGAGGGAGAATGGATAAATGTGCAGTGGTACATTAACAGCATTGAATAGTATATGTTTGTAAAAATTAATGAGCAACAATAGCAAATAAAAATGGTGAATATATTATTAAATTTAAAAGGCAGTTACAGAAAAAACTCACATGACTCCATTTAGATATAGGTTAAAAATTTAAAAAATCATTGACACATTGTAAAACTATAAAATAAATAATCCATGGACAATTTTGGATAATAGTTGCCTTTAGAGAATAGAAAGAATACACAGTGGAACTTCAGAAATATTGGTCACATTCAACTTTTAAAGCTGTATGTTGGAGATATACATATATAAAATTTGGAAAACATATTGATCAATTTCTAGAAAAGCATATTTTAAAATAGAAACTATTCTTCTAGAAATTGATTAATTTAATTCCAATAGCGCATAGTATATGACCACTGAGACTTCAATGAACACCTCTGAAAGGGAGCTGACAGATGGTTATAAGGTTGCTCTGTGGTGAGGGAACGTCTAGATTCAAATCTCTCATATCATCCAACATTGAAAGTTTATTGAAAGTTCAGCTGGTTTCTCCTTTCTAGCACCCTACAACTATGGCAGATACATCTTCCTCCTCTTTCTTTTCCACCAAGCATGACAACAGTTGTGGGTCTCCTTTTCTGCAGAGAAGTGCTCACCACTCCCTGGAACTTAGTTCGTATGTTTTCATCGTGTGTTAAGTTCTATGGTTTTGAAGGTGACGGCAAGACTCCCTTTGGTTGTGACTTTTTACAACTAAACTAGAATTAGGGTCTTCCTATTTTGATGTTTTAAACTTACAAATATTTATACTTTATAAAATTAGATATTTAAGATACAAGTATCTGAAGATGTCCCTTTTATACATGCCTTTGAAATATTCCATTATGATAATATTGTCTAAATTTTTATGTCCATGTTGATATTATATACATTGTTTTTATCTCTTTGTGGGAATTAGGATTTTTTTTTAGGCCACAAAAACTCTACTAAAGGATTATACTATTCCTACATTTTTTATATATTAAAGTGTGTTTCTGGGTTTGTTCCACTTCTTATAAGGTTTTGCAGGTGTATATACAATATCTTTCTTTTTGGTAAACATTTTGACATGACTTCTGAAAGTTATTTTTATTATGCCCTCACATTTGAATGACTATGAGGCCCAATACTACTATATATAGATATATAGATATATATAGATATATATATATATATAGTACTATATATATAATCTTTAATTATTGAGATATATCTGTCTTATATGTCTTTTATATATATCTCAATAAAGATATATAGTATATTATATAGAACATATAGATATATAAAAAATGTCAATAGTCTTTAAATAGAAGATTGTTTTATTTTTTATGCTCAGTTTTGCTGTTGATAATTCTGATGTAATTGTTCATCTTTAGTTCTCCATAGATTATTTCCTTTTTACTCTGGGATCATTTAAAATTTAAGTTTGTCATTGGTGTCATTAAATTTCACTATAATTTGTCTAGTGTAGGTTTTTTCCCATTTACTGTCTTGAAAAAGTATAAATCTCAAGTTTTTGTTTTTCAATCCTGGGAATGTTTTAACATTATTTTTTAAAACATTATCACTTCTCTTTTTCTTCTTTCTTTCTGCAACTCATAATTCTATCCTCCTTTGCTATCAGTTTTAGCTTTATATTTTCTGCTACCATCTAGGATATTTTATTAACCTGATCTTTCAAATCCAGTAAGTAACAGTAGGATGTATCTATCTTATTATTTATTCAAAGTATGTATTCTTATTTCAAAAATTATAAATTTTATACCAAATGTTTCTTCTTGATTTTTTTGATCTTTTATCACTTAGAGTGTTTATTGTTTATATCACATCTTATAATAATTATCTAATTATATTTAAATGTGTGGTGCTTCTCTTCTGTTTTGTATGCTTTCTGTGGTTTGGTCGCCTTTCTTTTGAAGTAATTGTACTTTAAATATCTAATATATTTGATCAAAGAGGTCATGTTTCCTGGTAGTGTCAGCTGTGCTTCTTGGTATTGGAACAGTCAAAAGTCAATGTCTTGGACAATCTCATAGGGTGAATTTATTTATTTTTACTTAAAAAAAAATAAATTTATGGGTACAAGTGGTTTTTGGATACATGGATGAATTTTATAGTGATGAAATATAAGATTTTAGTGTACCTGTCACTGGAATAGTGTACATTGTACCCCATAGGTAGTTTTTATCCCTTACCCCTCTCACACCCTCCCCAGTCTGAGTCTCCAATGTCCATTATGCCACTCTGTATGCCTTTGTGTACCCATGGCTTAGCTCCTACTTATAAGTGAGAACATTAGGTATTTGGTTTTCCATTCCTGAGCTACTTCACTTAGGATAATGGCCTCCAGTTCCATCCAAGTTGCTGCAAAAGACATTATTTCATTCTTTTTTATGGCTGAGTAGGATTGCATGTTCTATATATACAACATTATATTTATCCACCCATTGGTTGATGGCACTTACGTTGATTCCCTATCTCTGCAATTGTGAATTTTGCTGTGATAAGCATATGTGCAGGTGTCTTTTTAATATAATGACTCCTTTTCCTTTGGATAGATACCCAGTAGTGGGATTGCTGAATAAAATGGTAGATCTACTTTTAGTTCTTTAAGAAATCTTCATATTATTTTCCATATGGGTTGTACTAATTTACATTCCCACCAGCAGTGCATAAGCATTTTCTTGGGGTGAATTTAAAGAGATACACAGAATATCTGGAACTCAGAAATACTGTAGGTCATTCTCAATAGATGCTACTCAACAAAGTAACTCCTTTAGCCAGGATTTTATTTTAAACACTTGATTAAATCCATTGGCCTTCAGACTTGCAGTGTGAAGGCATAGAGAACACCCAAAATTGCCTGATCATCCTGCATCTGTTATTGAAAACTTTTCTTTCTTGCAGAAGTTTTGTTCTTTACTATTATTTTCTACACTGGTGGTCTGTCCTGTTGATACAGGTATCTTTGTTGAGGGGCTGACGACTGATGTTTCAAGGTAACAAGGAGAGAAAAAGGGAACTTAACATCTTCTATCACTTTCTTTTTTATTGCTCTCTTAAGCTACTCCCTTCTCCATGCTGCAGCACACCTGATAAACAAACACCATTGAAGGGAGCCAAAGACTGTCAGTAGTTTCCCAATTTTTTGTTATGATTTTTGCTCAGATCAGTGCTACCTTTTCATCTCTATAGTGTTGCCAGTTGATTCTGAGGATTCGATCTGTGGCAGGCACACAGTAAGATGAACTCCAATGAGTCACATCCTTGTATAATTTTCTCTCCTCAATTACACGCAGAATCTGTGACTTGATTCTAATCAATAGACTATGATACAGATGATAGGATGCCACTCCACTGATAATAATAATGATGTGTGTGTCTTTGTGTATGTATATGTGTCTGCGTGTGTGTGAGAGAGAGACAAAGAGAGAGAGAAAGATTTTACTTTTCTGGTGTCCTTGAAGAAGCAAAGAGCCATGTTGTTGACTGCCTATGAAGGGGCCATGTGGCAAGGAACTGTGGCTGTCCTCCAGCCAATAGCCAGTAATCAGCTGGGGACCTCAGTTATTCAGCCACAAGCAAATTACTTTTGTCAACAGTCTGAATAAACTTGAAACCATACTCTTCCCTAGTTAAGCATCTGATAAGAATGCAAGTTGCCAATATCTTAATTGCAGACTGAGCAGAGGACCCTGTAAAGTTGTGCCCAGACTCTTGGCCTGCGGAAACTGTGAGATAATAAATGTGGTTGTTTTAAACCATTACATTTGTGGTAATTTGTTATGCAACAGGAGAAATCTATAACAGAAGGGAATAGCCTAAGGTAGTTCTAGAAATTCATAGGAACCAAGTAAGGTTGGGTGGGAGAGTAAAAACTAAAAAAATTATATTACTTCACAATAAGGAGAAAGTATCATTTAGAAAGTAGAATTGCCGTAGTTAAATAAAAGTCATTCACTGCAAAATCTTTACAATCAAAAAGCACATTTCAGATCCATTTTTGTAAAACTCAAGTGAATAGCAATGGTCTATTTTGGATTACTGAGGATGATTATCAATATTTCTTTTGTTTCATGTCTCTGTATAATGTCAAATAAAATGGATTAACTCCAGTGTTACAATACTAATATTCAATAAATTAATACTCATTCTTTTCAACAGGAAATTTCCCCAACTGACACATACATTTATGATATGTGGAGAATTGTGATTTTTATTGAAACTTACTATCTTTAAAATAAAACTAATTTAAGATTCACGCAGAGGTAATATATCAGTGTAATAGAATATAGTCATACTTTATCAGAACCAGTTACAATGTTGGCACTGTAGGTACTTTTGCCCATAATTCTCTCTTTTAAAAAAGTATTTTTTTAGAGCAGATTTAGGTTCACAGAAAAATTAAGAAGTTACAGAGATTTTTTTATATGTGTCTTCCCCCACACTTACAATAGCCTCCCACATAATCACACACCCCATCACAGTGGACATTTGTTAGTTACTTTATTAAAAACTATCCATAAGGGAAAGCTAGGAAGTTTAGGAGAAACTCAATTGAGTTTTTCAGAGTATACCTTATGAATGAGTGCAAAATGAGTGGATTAAAGTATATATGACCTTCATGCAGGTCACTTTCCTGGTTGATGACAGCATGGAATTCACTCTTCTCAATAGTCATCAATTTCCTGGGAGACTGTATAAACACTGACTGATTTTGTTTCTCAGAATCCACTGATTATATCACAGAATTTATACTGATTAGAAACTATAAGTACAAATACCAAGCTCAAGAATGTGTTTATATGTGTCTGTATGTGTATACCAGTGACATGTGTACCTGTGTGCAGATGGTGAGGGAAGGGTGGGGCATATGTCAGGTGCACTCTTTACTAAGCATTTCAGATAGGTCTAGTAAAAAATCTCACATTTCAAAGGTATCAGATACTATATACAAATAAACAAAATGTTGCATACACTCTAAAAACCTCTAACGGTTTAGATACTTCTATAGACCAGTAAGGAAACAAAATTTTGGTTTGCAAACCTGAGTTTAGGTTAACAGTTTAAAAAGGCTTCCTAGAAATAACTTTCTCTGTAAAAATAACTGAAAATTCAATTGTAAACCAAAGCTATCTTTGGAATACTTAATCTCCATTTCCTCCTTTCAGTATCATTCAGAGACAAGGCATCTCTCTCTAAATAAGCAGGTTTTCTTCTACTGGGTTGTAATTACTGCTTTTCATAATCAGTTCATCATCAAAACTACACTTTACACTTGTTATGTTGATGTTACTTTTTCAGTATTATCAGAGATACAAAATTCCTTTATGAATATTTACTATAATTACTCTTTTTATGATCACCAACAATTACACTACATATATTCTAGACAAGAAACTTGTCAAGCCACTTGGAAGGAAGTGATAAATGGGCTTGACTTAATGGAGTTTACATGCCAGTTGTGAGACAATTAATAATCAACAAAAAATATAATATAATTAATATATAATACAACACAATATCAGGCAAGTACAAGGACTCAATAAATTTCTGTTAAAATGTAAGTTTCTCAGAAGCAAACATCTTGCTCTGCTGTGTGTATGGACCTATATCAATTACTAGAACAGAACCTGATATATGTTAGCCACTTAATAAACATTTTATGAATGATCTAACTAACAATACCTGATAAAATTTATTTCACATAAACTGCAGGTGTCAAACATCTCAATCTTGACCATATCTGGCCTTCTGTGTCACTTAAACTCATAACATGCACAGATTATAGAAAAGTTGAATGAGGAACAAGAAAAACCTGAAATAGAAAACTTTAAAAATATTCTTAGGAACACAGAATAGCATACATAGGGTTTTCTATTAAATCAGTGGGATTTGTATCATGAATACGACCTTAATGGCAAGGCTCATGTCTATCATTTTTAATACAGATTATAATCTAACAATCTCTAGGAGAGGAGTGATCTTGTCTATTTGTTCTCAGTACCTAGTAGGTACTCAATAAATAAAGATAATAATAAAGTAACAAATTAAATAATCCATAGCTTGTTTGGAGCCTAATAACATAGAAAGGGTTCTTGGAACATTTATTCAATAAATGAAGGAACAATAAATGTATAAATATTTAGTAAAGACATATATAAATTGGGTATTTGTTTTCATCCATTAAGTGTAGAATCCTTACACTATTAGGTTGTAAAAATTAAAAACAATTACATTTGAGAAAATATGGCCTATTGACAGTGCATTTTTTTTTCTTTTTTTTTGTATCTTTTTTTTTTTTATTATACTTTAAGTTCTAGGGTACACGTGCAGATCTTGCAGGATTGTTACATAGGTATACATGTGCCATGGTGGTTTGCTGCCTCCATCCCCCCCATCACCTACATTAGGTATTTCTCCTAATGCTGTCCCTCCCCAGTGTCCCCACCCACTGCTATTCCTCCCCTAACCCCCCACCCCTCAACAGACCCCAG
>CAUYLG010004485.1:0-164634 GCA_963573385.1 Cacajao melanocephalus | reverse complement strand
TTCTTAGTTTCTTTGCATTGGGTTAGTACATGTTCTTTTAGCTCACAGAAGTTTCTTATTATCCATCTTCTGAAGCCCGATTCTGTCAGTTCATAACACTCATTCTCTGTCAGGCCTTGTTCTCTTGCTGATGAGGAGCTGTGATCCCCTGTAGGAGGAGAGCCATTCTGATTTTGGGTGTTGTCAGCCTTTTTGCACTGGTTTCTTACCATTTTTGTGGATTTATCCACCTGTTGTCTTCGTAATTGCCGACTTTCAGATTGGGCCTGAGTGGACGTCTGGCTTGTTGGTGCTGAAGTTTTTTCTGTTTCTTAGTTTTCCTTCGGCAGACACCCTTTCCCCACAGAGCTAGGCCTTCCTGGGTTCAGCTGTGCTTACTGTAAAACTCTCAGTCCTCAGCGCTTCCAATTGCTGTTCTCCTTGCGGTGGTGGGACCAGCCGAGCTCACTCAAAGGGCGCCCAGTCGCGTATACTCTGCACTGAGAAGCGCAGCGCCGTGCCGTGCCAGGGTGCCAGCAAAACAGCCGCGCAGCCAAAAGAGTTGCGCTGGTGACCTGTGTGGCTCCTCTGCTGGGTAGCTTCAGTTTGTGGGTAACAGAAATTCGTCTGAAATTGTGGCGTCCACTCGCTCTCTGCGCTTTCACTGGGAGCTACAATCCTGAGCTGCTGCTAAATGGCCATCTTGGATCTCTCTCCGCCCGGTGATGAAGTTTTTTTCTGTTTCTTAGTTTTCCTTTGGTGGATGTCCCTTACCCCCAGAGCTGGACCTTCCCGGTTCCGCTGTGCTTGCTGTGAAACTCTCAGTCCTCAATGTTTCCAATTGCTGTTCTCCTTGTGGGGATGGGACCAGCGGAGCCTGCCTCAAAGGGCACCCCATCCCGTATACTCCACACCGAGAAGCGCCATGCCGGGGAGCTGGCAAAACAGCCGCGCCGGCTAAAAAAGTCGCGCTGGCGACCCGTGTGGCTCCTCCACTGGGAATCTCCCGGTCTGTGCGCAACAAAAATTTGTCTGAAATTGTGGCATCCACTCGCTCTCTGCGCTTTCACTGGGAGCTACAATCCTGAGCTGCTGCTAATCGGCCATCTTGGATCTCTCCTCCCACATAGTGTATTATTAACAGAATACAGACTTTGGAACCACACAGGCTCACTTAGTTTACAAGTGATGTAATCATAAGTAAACTCCCTGACTGCTCTGAACTTTACTCCAATATTAGTAAAATAATTACACTCTTTAATTAACAGGGTTGTTCTCTATTTTGGATGAAGGATCAAGGCTATCTGATAACAGAAAGCAAATGACAATTTAAAATCAATCAATAGTAGGCTGAAGAATACTGTTTCTTAAATATCTCTTTTAAAAAATATCTCTTCTATACCGATATATTACATCAGACAAAAAATCACTAATAATTTTATATTGTGATTTATGTACTTGTGATATTATTAAATGTTCTAAAAGATGTTTCTTCCTGAGTATTACCATTTGCTATGCATAGTATTAGGTAGATGTAATGGATTCCACTTTTACAGGTGAGAAAATTAATTCAGAAAAGGTAAATAATTTACCCAAGGTCACATAGAGAGTGAATTCTGTGAAATTCTTGGCTCAAGGCAAATTCAAGTTTTGTTTTCTTGAAATCTGTGAATTTTTTGCTCATACATTTTTAATATTAATTGAATTCAGGGATGTGAAAATATGGATGCTGGGGGCTGAAAGTATAAGGAGGATGCAGTATGCATAGGTTATTTAAGGGACTTAGGCAACTGCAGATACCAAATGACCAATACCAGTTGGTCCTGGAAAAAGCCCTGGGGATACTGAGGGATGACTGTACTTAACACACTACACATGTCTGAAAGAATAGATAAATTGACAATAATTGTACATATTTATGAGGTCCACAGTGATGTTTTGATACATACAATAGTTAGCAAGCAAATCAGAGCAATTGGCATATATGAATAATCACAAATATCTGCCATTTCTTCATGATGGGAACATTCGATATCATCTCTTGGAGCTATTTAAAAATGTGTCTTTTTGTTAACTGCAATAATCCTACAGTGCTATAGAACACTAGAGCTCATTCTTCCTGTCTAGCTATAACTTTGTATCATTTGACAAACTTCTTTCTATCCTCCCTTAGCCCCCACTTCTCACCCTCTAGTAACCTCTCTTCCACTAACTTCTGTGAGATCAAATTTTTTAGCTTATGCATATGAATGAGAACATTCAGTGTTTAACTTTACATCACTGGCTTATTTCAAGTAACATACCATCCTACAGGCTCACCTATTGGCTGTGAATGACAGAATTTCATTCTGTTTAATGGCCAAATAGTATTCCATTGTTTATACATACCACATTGTCTTTATTCATTCATCTATTGATTAACATATCGGTGGAGTCCATACCTTGACTATTATGAATAGTGCTGCAATAAACATGGGGATGCAGATGCCTTTTTGATATACTGGTTTCATTTCCTTTGAAAAAATACCCAGTAGTGGATTTCCTGGATCATATGGTAGTTTTATTTGTAGTTTTGTGAGGAACCTCCATACTGTTCTCCGTAGTGGCTCTTCTAGTTTACATTAACACTAATGGTATGAGTTCCCTTTTCTCCTCATCTTTACCAGTATTTATTATATTTTTTCTTTCTGATAATAGCCATGTTAACTGGCATAAAATGATATCTCATTGTGGTTTTGATTTGCATTTTAATATTCACTACAAACAACTTGTATGTTTTTAAAAAGGCATCAAGTATTCACAAACCATTTACTAAAGCAATGGTCACTTCAGATCATTCAACACAACTTACCATGTGCTGCTGACATGCCAGGCACTTTGGAATTAAAAGGCATTTGATAAGTTGAGATTGTCATGCAATCATGAAACCAATATTCTACTGGGTGCGTGCTGGGGGCTATATGTTCCCTCTGCAACCTTGACAGAGATTGTGCTAATATTCCATCTTATAAATGAGAGAACTGAAATATAAAGAGGTAAGATCAGTGGCTTAAATTTTCACACACAAAGGGAAAAGGTAAAGTGAGAACCCTGACCTCTTTAATTCTTCCAACACATTAATTTCACAAGAAAAAAGCATATTCTAATATTCCCCAAGTTTGATCAGAGTTTACAGAGCTACAGATGGAATACTATCACGTAGAATAAGTGCTCATCAGAGTGAGCTACTGGAGTGGACTGGCTGAGGACACGTGACGAGGAGCTAAGGAACATCCGGTTTTGTTTTGGGTTTTGCTTTTCTGAGTTGTGCTATTTGTATTCATGTTATCATATTTGTATTCATTTATCATATTAAGAAATGGTAGATATCTAAAGGAGAAATTTTCATTGGGTTTTGACTGTGAATATTTGTTGATATAACAAATGTAATATTGATACCCTCACCTTAACCCCAGATATTCTGAATTAATTTCACCTATTATATAATCTAGGAATAGGTATCTGTGGAAACTTCTTAGGTAAGTTACATTGATAGCCAGACTTGAAAATTCCAGATTTGTAAGTGTGAAGGAAAATAATGGAGGCTAGGAGAAGAAAGAAGGAGGAAAAGAAGAAACAAAAAGACTAAAAGAGGCAGAAATGGCTGTTGTGAGAAAGAAAGAGGGGGAAACAAGGGAAGGGAAAGGGAAGGAAAGGAGCAGAGGGGAGAGGAGGGAAGAGAGAGAAGAAGAAGGAGCGATGAGGGAAAGAAGGAACGGAAAGGTAGGAAGGGGGAGGAGAAAAAGGGAGGAAGAAAAAGAAATGAGGAAAGACAAAAGGAATGGAAAATTATGAAGAATAGATAATTCTATGTGAGAAGCTGAGACAAATGACATGATTAGAAGTATCACAAGTTTGTAGGAACAAAATACTTAAGAAGGAAAATGTGTTATCTAAACAAAAATAAATTCAGACTGAACACAGAATTTATATATATGTATATATAAATTCAAAACAAGATGAATAATAAAAATTGCCTACTACATTTAGCAACATGGTGATCCCTGAAAATCTATCTTGATAGAGGGATGGAAGCAGAAGGCAATTTGAAGTAGGGAGATGAAAGAGCAGAAAGGAAGGGAAGAGGAAATATTGAGGTACACACATCTCTTATAATCTTGGTTATAAGAGGAGAAGGCAAATAAAACAGTAACTAGTGGGAGACTAGAAGCCACTAGTTACCACTATATATGGAAGGCATATATATCTTCATCCTTAGGACATCTTTTTTATGTGAAATCCCCATCATACACCATTGCTATTTGAAACTTTATTTTTCTGAGTCCAGCATCTATTCCCTAAGCAAGTATTTATATTCTCAATACATATACCTGGATGGCTTAATACTACTAAAGAAAATAGCATGTAGGGTAAGTTCATCACCATAAATGCATCAAGGTTATGACCAACTGGCCCTCCTCGCTGCTCAGAAGTCTTACTCTGTTATCACGGTCTGTTTCCTCTTGAATTTCTTGCAATGACACTTCAAACTTCCTCTGAGGCCTACAGATTTCTGAGTCTTCCCCCACCAATTAATTTACCTTCTTACACTAAATAGATGACTGACTCTTGCATCCCAAATTCAAAAACAAGCAAACAATGAGTCATCAAGCTTTTTCACCTTTGATTTTCATGACCACTGTGTCCGCTTACTCACCTTATTTCTGTCAGTTAAATTAGCTGTGCTCTTACTTAGTATCCCAGATAGCTGTACATTGTTTTCCTGTATCCTGATCCTTCTTACTGTCTCTTGAACCTAGCAACATTGATTACCAGTATTGATTAACCTCTTCTGTGTCTTCAACCTCTTTTTTCCTACTGTATCCTTTCCATCAGCACTAGAATATGTCCAGCCACTCTTTTCCTTAAACACGCCAAAACTACTCTTTTTGGCTTCTATTCTGTCACTACTTACTGCTTTATTTGCCTTCTTCTCTTATAACCAAGATTAGGAGAGATGTGTGTGCCTTCGTATTTCCTCTTCCCTTCCTTTCCGCTCTTTTATCTCCCTACTTCAAACTGTCTTCCGCTTCCATCCCTCTATCCAAATAGATCTACAGGGATCACCACGTTGCTAAATGCAGTAAGCAACTTTTATTATTTATCTTGTTTTATTACCTGTCAGCCTTGATCTTCATTCCTATTTCTTTCTTAAAACTTTCTTCCCCAACTTTTGGGAGGACCCTTGGTCATGGGTATACTTCTCTCTTGTTTCCTGTGATTCTCCACTGGCTCATCCTATAAACTGAATATAGGAATGATTAGTATAGACTCTGGATTAGGCTTATTCAAGTTAAAATTCTGACTTCAACTCGTATTACCCATACAAGTCAGCATTACCCATACATGTAACAATTCTGTAAAAAATGCTGATAGTACTATTAACTTCATCAAAGTGTTCTTGTAAAAGAAGTAACTCATTTAATGGTGTAAGACAGTACCTGAGACATAGAAAAGGCTCAGTAAATGGTAGTTATTCTTTTCTTATTTCTATTCTTCAAAGCATATCATGCCTTTCTTTTCATGCTGTATTTTCTGTCTCAAAATGTTTTATTCATGCCTGAGGTTTTAGGTACTATTTTAATTCTTGAAATGTGTAATTTTACATCTCCATAGACCTCTCTTTTGAGCTCCAGTCTTATTTTAGCGTTTCTAATTGGATCTCTCAAAGAAACCACAAACTCAGCAGGTCTAAAACAACACTTACATTTTTTTTTCCCTTACAAAATAGTTGTTTATCCCCTAGTTTACCTTTGAGTGGCATTATCATTAGCACAGTGGCACAGGTTCAAAACTTAGGGACCATTGTTTTCCTCATATTTCTCATGTAACATGGTACCAAGTAGTATGGGTCTTAGTTGCTAAATATCATTAGAATCTATTCTCACTGTTCACACGGGGGTCACCCCAGGCTAAGCCTCATCATTGTCATGACACCTTAAAATTATCCTTTCCAGTCTGTTTCATACACTTCAATATACTGAAGTCTTCTTTAAAATAAAAAGGTAAATATAATATAATAATAATGCTCCCTTCCCTCTTTTTTTTCTTTTAGAATAAAAAGCAAAATCCTTAATATTCCACAAAACTTGGAGGGATTGCCCAGGTTTCCGGCTTCAGGAAGAAGTTCATTTCAATTTCTCCTTCTAGCTTCTGTGGTCTTGTCTTCTTCACCTGTTTTGCCTGTGCTCCCTCCAGGGTCTTGGGCACGCTTCTCTTTTGTCTGGTAATCACTCTCCTCCAGCTACTGCATGCAGTTAATCTCTCAGATCTCATGTTGTTTCTCAAGGACCTCTTCCATGATCCTCAACACTACATCAGACCATAACTATCTACGTGTTTTCTGCATAGTATTTATCAAGTTTCTTGGTATATTATTGATTATCTGACTAGCATCTATATCTCCTCTTAAACTGCAAGCTCATAATTGTTTCTCAAAAGCTGCTAGATTATTTAGAACATAAGATATTCAAACAGTATTTTTGAATACATGAATGATTCCTGCAAGATAAGTTGGCAACCTGAAAGAGACTAGAATCTCACGGAGGAAGCTTAGGGTTAAAATGTCAAAACACTGGGTCCTTGGCTATGTCATGGGTTTTAATGTAATTTTGTTGACAACAGAGAGTAGCTACAGTACTATACCTTCCTCAAGAACAAACACATCTTTCCCACTAATATACTCAGTCAGACATTCCATATCTATTCATTAACAGAATATTTCCTTCCCGAAAGTACACAAAACTTTGCAAATATATCTATTAACAGAATGAAATCGACCCTATTTCTCCTAGAGTTTATAATTCTAATACCTCAGACTCACAAGAAAACTGTCTTAATAAAGAGTTCCAATGAAACACTAATCTTATGCTCCATGAAATCAAATGCCCTAAGAAGTCTGAGCGATGCTGCATACTGCATTTCTCTCATGGAAATTCTCTTTAAAAATTAGCTCATTTAAACTTGTGAAAATATCTGCAACAAAGAAATTATTTACATTTATGTAACCCAGAATTTGTTTTTGAGATAGGATCTTTCTCTGTTACCCAGGCTGGAGTACAATAGTGCAGTCGTGGTTCACTGCAGCCTGATGTTCCTAGGCTCCAGTGATTCTGCCACCTCAGGCTCCCAGGCAGCTGGGACCACAGGCATGTGCCATCATGCCTAGTTAATTTTTATAATGTTTTAGAGATAGGATCTCCCTGTGTTTCCCAGTCGGAATTCCCGGGCTCAAGCTGTCTTCCCACTTGGCCTGCCGAAGTATTGGGATTATAGGTGTGAGCCACCAGGCGTGGCCCCGAATATCTTAAATGTATGTTTTGCTTGTATTTTTTTGTTTTATGTTTTTTTTTTGTTTGTTTTTTCCCAAACTTCTTTGATGAGAAGCTTATTACTTCACAAGAGAATCCATTTTGTATTTTGATCACCAGACTACACTTTTCTATTGAGTCCGAAGCTTCTTAGAATCACTGGATCCTGAAGTTTGGAATCATTAAATAGTTAATTTCAGCTAATAGTTTATACACTTTCTTGGCCTGCAGAGTTCTTTTCTTTTCCTTTTTTTTTTTTTTTTTTTTTTAAGACAGGGTCTTGCTGTGTCACCCAGGCTGGAGTACAGTGGCACGATCACAGCTCACTGCAGCCCCACCCTCCTGGGCTCAGGCAATTCTCCTGCCTCAGCCTCCCAAAGTGTTGAGATTACAGGCATGAGCCACCACACTAGACCGACCTGCTGAGTCCTTTGTTGAAAGAAAATTGTTTTGAAAATACAAACAAGGACGGTACTCTCTTCATGAAGTGGATGGTGAGATTTGAGCCCCATCAGCAAGCTCCTTAGTGAGCTCCACAAAATACAGTTTGAAATCAGTAATTTTGTCATTTTAAATATCAGAAGAGGGAAATATAAAGTGGCAAGAACAATCTAAGAGCACACACCTGGTCCAATGAAGAGCAGGAAGTAAAACTCAGGGGATTCACTTCCAAACCAGTGCTTGTTTCTTTCTAACACACAGCCATCCTACTCAGGTTGTGAGTTGTGTGTCCTGAGGCAACACAGAATTATACCTCTGATATTCTACACTTTACTATGTGGCAGCAATCCTGACCTCTTGTCTGTTCCCGAAACACACTAAGCTCATTCTCACCCTTGAGCACTTGCAGGTCTGTTACCTGTCTGCCTGGAGTGTTTTGACCCAGGCCTTTGTGCAGCTGGTCCTTACTTGTCATTTAGGTCTCAGCTCTGAAATGTTGCCTTCTCAGAGATGCCTTTCCTGAGCACAGAGTTTTAATATTCAATATTGTATACTATAAAAAATAAATACCATATTTCAACTTCTTTCTAACACCTATTGTCAATATGTTTTTTTTATTTTGGTAATGTATTGGATATCTTGGTTATTATTGATCTTTCACCAGAAGGAACACTCTATGAGTCTTTCCTTTAGATTCCTGAATCCTAGGACCAAAAGAGCACCCAGTACATATAGAGAGGCACTTGAAAAATACTTTTTATGTAAATGCACAGCAGGCAGTGCTGTGTGTGGGGTCTGCCTGCCTGCGGTGGTAGTGAGTGCCTTGTCAAACAAGCAGAAGTCAAAGAACTGTTATCAAGAGTGCTAGATAAAGGACAGCAGAAGGCTCCACCAGATCCTCTGAGTTCCCCTCTAGCACTGGTTTGTTATGAGCCAGAGAGGTTGGGATTGTTTCTGTATACAGAAAGTGCCTTTGCTTTCCTCTCTGAAAGTTTAACTCTGATGCAGCCCAGTACTTAGCATTGCAGCAATTTTTGTCCCATACACAAAGACTAAAATATATACATTTTAGGTGTTCCCCTTTTTAAATTACCACAAGACTATAAAACTGTATTTACTCTCATCTAAATTTTGTAAAATTTTCTTTACCACCCAAATCAATAATTGTAGCTGGGGATAATTTATGAGTAAATTTTCATTTGCTTTTCACCATTCCCAATGCTGTCACTTTATTTTAAGATCTGTTGACTGACTTATCTACTTAATACCAATTAGCTTTCTGCCCTATTTCTTCAGTTCTCTCCCCAGGCTTCCTTCTTCACTAATGTCAGAATTTTCCTGTTACAAATGAATAACTTTCTACTCCTACTAGCTTCCTGTGGCTACTGTAACAAATTGCTGTAAACATGATGGCTAGAAACCAGAAGTCTTTAATCAGTTTCACTGGTCTAAATTCAAGGTATTGCCAACCTCATACTCTTTTGAAATTTTACGGGCAAATATGTTCTTTGTGTCTTTCAACTTCTGGTGCCTGCTGGCATTCCTTAACTTGTGACCTCATCACTCTCTCTGTTCCATTTTCCCATCACCTTCTTTCTCTGAGTGTGTATCCAATCTCCCTCTGCTTCCTTTTTATGAAAATCCATGTAATCACATGGAGGGCCCACCTGGATAATCGGGAATAATTTCTCAGCTCAGTAGATTTACAAGTCCTACTCAATATGTTAGCCATATATAGGAGTGGGTGATGGTGATGAGTGGCAGAGTCATTAACGTGGAAGCCTTAAAGTTTATGGGATTCTGTTTGTTACCATAAGGGGCCTAGATTTCTATCCTTTAAGCACCTTGTTAACCAAGAGTAGAAACCTCCTTTTATATTTTGACCAAAATCTATAATAAACCCCAATATGAAAAACAATTTAAGGGCTTTTTACTTATTCATAGGCATTTTTCAAGTCTTACTACTTGTCCCCATTGTTTTTTTCAGGAAGACCTTCCATACCTCGTATGATATAATCCCATAACATATAATACTTCTATCATAACTTTCATCTTGTTTAATGAGTCTTTCCTGGAGTCCTGAAGTGTGTGGATCATGAAGGCTTTGTTTATTGCTTTATATCTGAGATCCAGTGCAGCACCAGATGCATAATAGGCTTTTAACCAATGTTTGTAGTATGCTTTAATATGAAAGTCAGACAAAAATAACTCAGAACTCATATTAGGTTTCACAAATACCAATTCTCTGACATCCTGCACTGTAATGTTTTAAGATTCAAGTTGCTCCTCATCTGATGAGATACACCTGAGCTTCACATAGTCTTAATCAAGCATGGCATATCTGATCTACGGGTTTGTAGAAGTTTGTTTTGCTTTGTTTTTAGCAAACATACACAGGACTGAATTTAAAAATAGATCAGGGAAGAACTACACCCTTTCTAATTAAAAAACTATTCCCAAAGATTCAATTTTGTGTCCATACATGGAGGGAGAAACTATATTGCGATAGCTTTATCCAAATGATTTTGGTTGGCAGCAAATTTCAATGTATTAATGATCTTCAATATGTTGAACATTTTATTTGGCATATTCAAATGGATGTGTTGTTTTTAACTAAAGCTTTTAACTGACAAAATATATTTTAAGTTAGTCATTTTCAGTCCTCTTGACTCACTTTTGTGGAAGCATAAAGTGCCATAGAACTGTTTGGAAACCATTGCTATAGACAACCCAGAGGAAGTAAAGAATCCTGGCTGTGAAAATATTCATGTTATTAACAGAAAAAGAAAGCATGGGTGAATTATCTCATAAACAGATGTATGGGAAAATATTTTTAACTATGAGTAAAAGCCCATATATTATATATATATATATATATATATATATATATATATATGTGTATATATATATATTTTTTAATGTAATCAGGTATACATGTGATTACATAAATATAAGAAATAGCTGGCAGTGATTATCTTCAACAAATTTATGCAGGTATAGGAAACTACTACATGTTCTTCCTTCTAAACAGGAGCTGAACATTGAGTACACATAAACACAAAGAAGGGAACAGACATTGGGGCCTATTTGTGGAGGGAAGGTGGGAGAAGCGTGAGAGCTAAAAAACTATATATCTAGTACTATGCTCACTACCTGAGTGATGAAACCATGTGTACACCAAACCCCAGCAACACAAAATTTACCCATGTAGCAAACCTGCACATGTACTCCCAAACCTAAAATAAAAGTTGAAAAAAAAATTTTTTTATTATATCATGCTCACTACCTGGGTGATGGGATGAATCGTACCCCAAACCTCAGCATCACACAATACACCCATGTAGCAAACCTGCATAAATACCCCATGAATAGAAAATAAAAGTTGAAATTTAAAAAAAACACAAAATTTTGATATGAAAAATTGAAAGGAAATATGACTGATTAGCAATAAATATTCACAATACACGTTCAAAAGAAAAAATATTCCCAATTTATAAAGACTTTTAAATATTGAAAAAAAGAGCAAAATCCTATAGAAAAATTAGCAAAAAACCTTTAACAGATAATTCCCAAAAGGAGAAATAGAAGTGATCTTTAAACATATTAAAGGTTGTTCACCATTACTCTTTCCACATGACAAGAGAAATCCAAATTAATACTATAGCAAGGAATTATTTATCATGCTGTAGATTGCCAAAAATGGAAAAGCTTTATAATACAGTCCATTGGTTAGGCTGTGGGAAAAGAGGCACTCTCATACATTGCTGGTGAGAATGAAAAATATAACCCCCATAAAGGTTGTACATTTATGTTTATCTTTTGACCCAAAACACTCACTTGTAGGGATTTACACTAAAATTGTACCACCAAAAATGTGAAATTGCCTATGCACAAATTTATTTATTACATCATTGTTTATATTTGTAAAATATTAGAGGCTATCAAAATATTTAATTATAGGAGATAGGTTAAATAAACTGAGGTATGTATACACAATTGAGTATTATGTTGCTATTCAAAAGAATGAGAAATATCTCTGAACTAATACGATTTTCAAAAAATAAATGAAAAAAGTACAAAAAGCCTATATAACATCCTACATTTTGCATAAGAAAGAGATAAAAATAAGAAAACATAATATATCTATGTGTGCAAAAGTAATACAAGAATGGTAAGCCATTAAACAATGGGAAGTGCTTATTTATAAGGGATGAAATAGGCAGAAAATGGGATGAAAGGGATAAGAAGGAAGTGATAATTTTTTGTGTCTCTTTTGTATAATTTTGACCCTTGAAAATATTTTAATATTCTACATATTCAGAACTAAAATTGATAAGAATTGGAATGAAATAACATAAAACGAAATCAAAGGGAAACACAGGAAGAAAAAAATATTTAATCCAAGGTAACATTTTCCTAGTATTTGATTCTCTATCCTCAGTTCTGGGCAGTGTGAGTATGAGAAAGAAGTGTCAACAAACACCAAACTCTTTTTTAGGAAGTTTGCGATTTTGTTTAGTTTTTTGGTAGTGGTATGGGCAAAGCAAATCTGAAAGTATTTTAGGTGTGTTATAGGATTAAGCCAATGGAAATATATGCTGATATTAATGGGAACCAGGGTTTTTACTGTGATAGACATATAATACAGACATGGAATGATAGGAGGCAAAAAACAAACTAACAAAAAACTTCTTGGGTGGTGGATTGGAGTTTGAGTATCAGTGTGAATTCATGATTTCTAAAATATGTATTTGTATATATGTGTGTATGCCTGTTTCTGTGCATTGTACATTTGTGAATGCATTAGTATGTGTATATGTATAATTAGATGTATTTATATACATATACCTGCATTCCTGGCTCTGTTTGCTGACAGGGCCAAGAAACAAAGATACCTTGATAGTAATGAGTAAACCTCACTCCCAAATCTTGGTACTTAACACTATTTTATACTATTATGAAGCAGACATCTTAGAGAAGAGGCTGACTTCAGGACTAGGCAGGGTAGGGTAATAGATGAGCTAAGAATATCTTCTTATGCTAGAAAGTTAGAAAATGCTTCAAAAAATAATAGAGGCATGTTATAAGAATATAGAAATTAGCTTGATAGGACTTCCACTGCCAAAATCTGAGACAATTTGAACACCAAAATAATTAATACAATATAGAATTATTACCATTGAAAAAATAGGAATTAATTTGGTCATACTGAATAATACATAAATTAATATATCAATCAATGAAAGAGAAGGATTATAATAAAATGCTAAGTGCCCACTGGTTAAGGTGGAAAGAGTATACGAGTTAGAAAATTAATGTTTTGCATTGTTGCAGTGAAGACTAGATTAGGAAAGAATCATCAATGGATGCTAATCACGGAGGAAATTTTGATGAGGACATTTGCATGGTCTAGCTCTGTCTCCACACACACACGCACACACACACACACATACATACACATACACCCCATACACATGTGTGGATATGTATGCATGCATTTATACCCATCCACACATACATTTACGTGTGTACACAGCACTTTCCTGGTATTTTAAATAGACTCTGTTACTATGGTACCCTGTCCCTTGAAAATCTTTTTGGCTTTTAAACCAACACAAGTTGGCCTACATTTCACCCTCCAACCCCCTTATTTACAAGCTGTTTATTGTTGAGCAAATTACTGAACCTTTGTGTTTCTTGGTTTCCTCATTTGTGAAGTGAACAGAATAGTCCTTACTGCCTAGAAATGTAGTGAATATTAAAATAAAAAACATACAAACACTTGAAGCTGTAGAAAGGCCTAGCACCGGTGGATGCTGCTTGAGTGGTTGCTATGACTGCATTTCTATTACTGTGATGGGTGTTATTACAGTGATGTTCCTTTGGGCCTGGTAATCTAAACTGCTTTCCTTTTGGCCTAGATCCATTTCTCAGGGGTCTTCTCTACTTTCTCTAATGGTCACTTGCTCTTACTCTTCATCTGTAGCCCCTAGCAAGCTTTTGAGCCAGGGTCATCACAGCATCAATAGCTACCACTAAAGTTGTTAAGTGCTGGGATTTAAAGAAGGTGGACCTAGCCATATTTTTGGGAGTGAGACCATCAGAGTAAATGCATCCGAAAAAAAAAAAGTATGTTTAGTTTGTGTACCAAGAGGTAGAACATAATATTAAATTTCCTCGGCCTTGTTTGTAATGACTCAGAAGCGGCCCTTCCCCATACAGTGCCAAATAAATCAATTCCTCAACTCCAACTTGCTCTTGAGAGTGCCTTTAATCTGTGAACTAGGAAATGCAAAGAAATCTTGTGTGCACTCCTCTCCCTCCATCTGCCTGTGGCTGTCAGGCAAGCAGTCAGAAGCACTCAGTAACAGAAGCTAATTGGAAGGAACTGGTGTCTCCAGCTCCTTTGGTAATTATCAAAGTCACTTGCCTAGCATGAAAGAGAGCCTCTCCCTCCCCACTGTTTGATAGAGACTCTTTCCCCTCCTCATATAGTCACAGAAGCAAAACAAAGCCAAACAAAACTAAGCCCTTTCTGTTTGTTTGATAAACCACAGAATTACTTTAAGGTTGAATAGACTAAGCTTTAAGTTAATTCAATTCAAATATATTTTAAAGCCTTTAAAGGTGTGTCTAATTCACCTATATGTCCCTGGTGCTCAGGGCTGTCCCTGACTCAAAATAAGCACTCTGTAAATGTTGGAAATTTTCATTACTAAAACTATGATTGTCAACACCAGTTGAGTTCCTACTATGTATGTGACTTTGAAAGGGGCATTTATAAGTGAAAAAGTTTAATTCTTGACTTGCACAAACTTGGGTTGAAAGCTTAGCTCTAAAGTTTCCAGCAATGACATTGCAGGCAAACCACTTCATCTCACTGAACGACATCTCCTGCCAATGCCATAGGAATTCTATATCACTCACGGGGTCATATAGATTAAATAAGTTAAGACTATTAAAATGCCTAGCATCTGGCTGGTATATGTTAAGTGCTTAAAAAAATGATCATTTTCCTCTCTTGCTTCTTAATATGTCATAGCACAATATGAACTACTTGTCGCATTCATGACTAGTCTCTTGCTTCAGATTTTTGACTTGAAAATTATTAATTTAGGACAGAACATCAAGTACTAGTTTCTCTCCCATTGCTATGTATCATGTCCAATTCCAACATCTTCCATATGTTTCATTTTAGAGAAAGGATATCCTTTAAATAGGAATTCAAAAATTCAAATAAGATTTTTATTGTGTCATACTTATGTGCAAACACTGCAGCATGCCTTAGAGATATAGAAATGAGCATATTATGATTCCTTCCCTCAGGGAATTTGTCGTCTTGTCAGGGAGACAGGAACATACATAGCCAACTCAAATACAGCATGAGTTTTAGATGAGAGATATTCTTAAAATCAAAGTGCTATAAAGTGCAGAGGATGGAGCTGCCAACTTCTTGTGTTAAGGAGCAGGAGAGTTGCATGAAAAAAGGATTCATATAGAAAATGGGCTTTGAAGGATAAGGCAGTGTTTTCTAGGCTAGAGACAGGCAAATGATCATTTTATGAAAGGCAACAGCATGTGCAAAACTATCACAAAACAATGCATGTGTTAGGAAATGGAAGTATGTATTTGCTGCCACATCGTTACATGCTATGCCATACGGCAAAAGAGCATCATTGCTGAACTATGCAAGAGTCAGATAAGTTTAGCAACAGAACTGAAGGTGGTGTGGAAAACTAATGAAGATAGTTCATACTCTTTATGAGAACAGAGTAGGGGCATAGCTGCCCCCATTAGGATGAGGCTTCAGAAGCTGGAGCTTCAGCAGGCTCAGTGGTCATCTGCAGAGGATAAAATCCTTGAGGCTTATAACCAGCCTGTATCCAGGAGCTACAGGAGGGCCAAGCTGAATTGTATCAACTTTTCAGAAGGCAGATGCCCAGGATGGGATTTTATAAATCACTGGTCATGCTAGGTCAGGAATGAGAAAGGCTGAAGACAGATGGAGACTGAGTAGGAACCTGGAATTACTGTCCAGATGACGAGGCCCTTCCTCAGGCCCTCCCTCAGAGGCTGTGGAGGAGGAGGAGGAGGAAACATTTGAAGGCAACTTTAGGCAGCCGGTGGACACTGAATACAGAAAGTGAGTGAAGCAGATAATTTGTGTACTTTAGTGACAGATGGCACAATAATGTGAAATGAAAAAGAACTAAGGAACTTTTATTTGAGTTTCTTAACTAAGCCCTAACTTATTCAATCAAAACAAGGTTTTGTATTTAAACAAATGATTAGAATTGTCAGTAGAAATGTAAACTGCAACACAATTCATAAAGCTACATTTTCTATTTTCTATACTTCATTCCTTCTTTTTAAAAATGCATCTGGAACTTACAACTAATAATTTGATAAATTCAGAATGTTGATAATAATAATTTTTATCTGCCGCATGATAAGAGATGACAGCTGCCTTCTAAATCACATTTTCACTGAAGTGGAAAAACCCTGAAAAACTCACAAAAACATAATTTATAATGCTAATCAAACTCCCTTAAATTCTTGGAAAATCACTTTGTGTTACTTTCTCAAAAATGTTCATAAACTTAAATAGCAGCAATTATGAAATCGCCATTGTAATTTTAGCTGTTGCCAAGCTATATAAATTGACCATAACAGTTCCTCGCATAACCTTATGAAAAAGACTATATTTGGCTCCAGAGGGTTAAATGAACAAAGTACTCGACCTGAGACTGCAGCGTAGTAAAAGAAAAATTCATTGCCAGGGAGGAGCTGCATATGAAATAGACTTTGAGCTTTAAAGATTCAAATCTATGTATATACTTGTTATTCTGTAAATTGTTTCCAATGTGTTTTATTAAACTAACAAACAAACATCTATCGAATGCTTGTTGCTTACAGGGATTTTTGATAACCTAAAATAGATAGTCCTGTGGTAGGCTTTTTACCTGGAGTACAAAGCCATCTCTTTATGGCATTTAGGCCATTTATATACCATATGAAGAAGCTTTTTTATCAAAAAAACATATGACTCTAGCAAGAATCCCTATGTTATTTTATTCCCATTCGGTAGATGAGACAAAAATGAGTCTGAGAGGTCAAGTGATTTAACTGACCATGGTTACCCAGGATTTAAACTTAGCTCAAACTTTGAGCTCTATATTCTTGCATAAGGCCTGCTACAGAAGCTTTATGCATCAGGGGCAAGGCCACTGGGCATATTTTGTATTCTGTTCATATTGGAACTATCTATGGTTCCTTTATGTCACAGTAGGCAAAGACAGAAAAAGATGTACGCAAGGAAATTCAGCTTTACCAAATGTGTGATTTTGTACAGATTACTTTACCTGTCTGAGCTTTAGTTTCCTCTTTCATGAAATGGGGATAACAGTGAAATATTTCACATTGGGTGAAGATTAAATGAGACTAATTTAGATAAAAGGATGGATACCTGGACAGCTGGATGGATAAATAGATTGGTAGATATAGATAGATAGGAAAAGAAATAAAAAGATCTGAGACTAGTACATGGAGATTGAAGTCTAAGTCTTAGGAAAAATATAAGATGCATTTTTAATAAAACTAATATGTATTAAGTACTTTTTACATGCAGGACTTATTCTAAGTGCTTTATTTTTATTATCTTAGATTAATATCTATAGCTATGAGGAATGCGTCCTACTATCTCTGTTTTACTGGGGATAAAACTGTGATTTAGATTAGGTAGATATTTTGCCAAAGTTTTCACAACTATCAATGAATGAAGACAAGATGTAAATACTTGTATTTTTTATGTAAAAAACCGACACTTTATAATATTTTTTTGTAGTTTAAAATTTACTTTTATTTGTTAAAAGGAGTGTATGTAACTTTGTATTTAGTGTATGGGGAAAGCACCCATAGACTAAAAGTATATAAATATATATAATGTCAGAAGCCTAGAAATAGCTATAAATTCTACATTCTAACATATAGTGTTATAATTAATCAAATCTCATAAAATAAAATGCCAAGAGATATTTTGCCTCTTTTGATAATCCTTTTGACCGGTAATTATGGAATGCAATTACTGTAGTTTCAGTACAGAAACAGATTGAGATGAAAATGGAGAAATACGGGAAGTTCTCTAGCCTAAATAAGCTTTAGGTCAAGTTTAAGCATTTGCAGTATATTTGATGTACCTATTCCACAAATGTTGGGAGAATCACAAGGTTAATGAAACTTCCAAGTTTTGTAAGTCAAGTTAGTCTCTGTCTTTTCTTTGCCATCTCTTGACCTGCAGAGACTACAGCTTTAGTGCCAACACATTATAAATCAGGGCTAGTGGGAAAGTGATGCCTGTCAGTTTTGTAATGTTAAAGGATTGTTTTGGTTCATTTCAGCTGCTATAACAAATTACTGTAGACAGGGCTGAAACAACAGACATTTATTCTCATATGTCTAGAGACTGTGAAGTTCAAGACATTATGCTGAGAGATCTGGTGTCTGGTGAAGGCTCATTTCCTGGTTTACAGGTAGCTGCGTTCTTTTCGTAGCCTCACACGGCAGAGAGAAAGAAAGCAAGCTCTTGTGTTTCTCCTTATAAGAGCACTAATTCTATTCTTGAGGGCCTGCCCTCATGACCTAATTACCTTCAAAAGGCTCCTCCGCCTAGTAATATCATATTGGAGACAAAAAATTTCAACATATGAATCTTATTTTGCCAGGACACAATATTTAGTCCATAACAATGATGGAATATAGAATAAAAATGGTGTAGTGAAGGCCAGGCCCGGTGGCTCACACCTGTAATCTCAGCAATTTGTGAGGCCGAGGGGTGTAGATCACCTGAGGTCAGGAGTTCGAGACCAGCCTGATCAACATGGAGAAACTCTGTCTCTACTAAAAATACAAAATTAGCCAGGTGTGGTGGTGCATCCCTGTAATCCCAGCTACTTGAGAGGCTGAGGCAGGAGAATCACTTGAACCCAGGAAGTGGAGGTTGTGGTGAGCCGAGATTGTGCCATTGCACTCCAGCCTGGGCAACAAGAGCAAAACTCTGTCTCAAAAAAAAAAAAAAAAAGGAAAAGAAAATGGTGTAGTGAAAAGAAGAGTGGGCTACTCGTTTGACCTGGTAGCTGTGTGGCGCTAGATGAGTTATTGTCTCTCTGTGTCTCATGTTCCATGAGATTTAAGGTCAGAAATCACCAGATTCAAATATTGGTTCTGTTCCTTTAATAGCGTTTTGACCATGGACAAGACATTTATTTGGTCTAAATCTCAACTATATCTTTAATAAAACAAAATTAGTATGAACATGTGCTTCATAGGGTTGTGAGGGTTAAGCTAGGATAATATATTTAAGGCATTTTAATTTGTGTATTACACATAATAAGTGTATAATAAATGCTAGTACTGCTGAACACATATTGTATTTTTTTATAACTTATTTTTTCCCACTCTATATCAAGCACTATTCTAATATTGACTATATGATTTATATGGCTGAAAGCAATGATAAGGATTAAATTAAATAATGTATATAGACTAACAAGCATTTAGGAGATAAGAAATTCTAGATCATGAGATTCAGTGAAATGTAAGTAAGACAGACACCTGAATAGGCATAATTTGGGTTAACAATGAAGAGTGAAGAAATACTTTATTTAGTCTTTCATTCATTAATTTCATTTTTCTGTTCAACAATCTTTATTACCAAGTCTGTGCCTGGCAGAGATCCTAGGCACCAAGTGGGAAACAAAAGAGAATGAGACTGGGTTTCTGCCTTGTAGGCTGAGAGCCCTTATTCTCAGATCCAGGCATCTATGGATGAGTTTCAGAGAGTCCATGAATTATATAAAAGAATAATACGTATTTTTATGTTTCCAGGGAAAGCATCTGTCATTTTCATCTGCCTCTTCCTAGTCTCCCTAAGTGATTGCACTACAGAGAAAAGGATAAACCTGCTCCTAATTATAGCTTCGGCAGCACTATTGTTCCTTAGCTGCCAGGGCTTTGGACATAACTGGATTCAAACACCAAATGCCTTCCCTGGTTGTTCTAAAACTTAACTTGAACCTCGGTTTCCACATGTGCAAAACTGGAGTAGTAATCCCTACCTCTCGGATTTGTCTCTACAATGTATGTCGAAGAGATTCTCACAATAGCTGGTACTTAGTAGCCATTTAAAAGTGGTGGTTTCTCCCTCATTCAGGGTTCCTCCCACAGTGGTGGCGGTCTTAGAGACCAGCAGGATGCCTTCCTGATCAAAGAAGCTCAATCACAGCTTATTAATTGATTAAATCGCATTAGAATCCTGTGCTTTCAGATACCAGTTACAAATAGGAGTGACGTAGGAGTTGAAACATGAACACATTAGTGGTAATCAAATCCAAAAACCTTGGTCCATGTACCTAGTCTCCATATCATAATCCATATGTATCAATTCATATGTCTCATATAGCACCTGCCACTTTAGATCTAATCCCTGTCACAATTTAATTGGGTGACATTGTGATTCATATCTCAGACATTACAGAAACCAGCATGATGAGGTGGATGTGTGACACAGGGACGTGTTTGTCCCTCAGATGTTTTTCCAAAATGGAAAAGATGGAGGAGCTTATAGTCACACAGCAACACAGACTAACAGCACCTCATGAGGCACATCATTCTGAGTGCCTCAGAAAGGTATACAAATCTTGAGAAGTAAAAAACAAAATTGTAGAGGTGATGGCAGGGTGTTTTATAGAATAATTAAATAAATAACTGTGAGAAAATAATCACTTAGAAAAATATGGAATCATACAACATTATAATATGGTAAAATGCATGTTATAATCGTGCTAATAACATTGCAGATCATTCTAATCGTGGTGCACATCTTATCTCCTTTTAGTGAAAAGTTGTAACAGCCTCCAGCACTCATACCATAGAACAAGTGTCATGAAAGTCTACAGATTAGCTCACCTATGAATCCAGTGTGATCTGTGAAGGGCTGTACTGCATATCTGAGTTCTCTAGATAACAAAAGTTTGGCATCTCAAGACCCAGACCTGAGATAGATATCCCAAGAGTATATTAAATGGAAGGTTGTTTTCATGTTTTGAATCTTTCTTTTCTTTATAAACAAAGTATATTAAACAATTTGGTATTTTCCAGTTTTTTTAGAGAATATTCATGATCATGTGTTTTCGTGACATAGTGATATTTCTACTCATCACTGGATAAAGTCAAAATTCTTTACCACTAAACATATACATATCTTTATATATGTTTATATTTATGCATGTATTAGGGACCTAATAAATATGTGGGGACAGAGTGATGAATAAGCATATATCATGGACTGGGGCTTCAGGGAGCTTCTGCTTCATTGAAAGTAGTCAAAACAGTCAAATAATTACAATGGGGTTGGTGATGGGAATGGTAAACCTTGTGATGGAAACATCAGTGATAATATGAGATCATATAACAGGGACACCAAACCTAGATTCAGAGATTCAAGAAGATTGTTCAAAAGAAGGGACACCTGGACTGACCTTAAGGATGAGTAAAAGCCAACCAGCTGAACAGAGCAGTGGGATTGAAGGAAAAGACTATTCTAGACAGATGGACTGAAGGACCAGAGACAGTGAGGCATGGGATGCATTCTGGAAAGCGGAAGAAACTCACTATGAGTAGAGTAAACATTAGCAAGTGAACAAAACATTACAAATAAATAAACAGAGAAAAAAAACAGATTCCAGGGTAACTTTGCATGAGCAAAAACATAAAACTGTGAATATGGCTGCTTTGGGAAAACTTCTCAAACTTTTATGATGATAAATGATCACTACTTCCTTTATCCCCATGGGTCTGCACCCTTGAGAAACCTGGATTGAAGCACCTAGAGAAAAATAATTACGGTCTGATGTCTGCATGTTAAACATCAGATGGTCTTTAGCTCCTCACAAACCATCAGCAATCTTCAAAAGTCTTTATGTAAAAATGTTGAAAGAGAAAAAATCATCACCACCATAAAACCTCCATTGTAACGGAGAAGACAAATAATCAACAAGTAGACAAAATAAGCACATAATATAGTGTTCATATTCAATAAAATATGATGAAAATTAATGTTTGGTGCCAATTCAAGGCAAATGGCCTAAAAGGGGCCCACAGAATAGCAGGTATCTAAAATTACTCGGACTCACATTAAACCAAGGAGATTCCTACATAGAATACGAAGAAATCACTGTAACTGGATCCAGGAAGTCCTAGACTTTTACCTGTTATGCATGTAATATATGTATGTATTTCTGTTTTGCTGTCCACTACTCTAATGCACCTTGCAGAATAGATCGTATCCTACCTCTCTGACATGATGCAGATTACAAATTAATTGGACTTAAATTTGAGATTTGAAACTGCTCTTCTTTTGTCATTCTTGTTATTCGGATAATAGAAACACTTAGCTTTTTAAATTAACTTTATTGTAATGTTAATTAAATAAATGGATAAAGGGCATCTCATCTTATAACCTAGTGTCATGCTGTCCTTTATCAGTTAACAACAGAAACTTAAGTAAGAAAATGGCAAATAGAAAGCATATAAGCAAAACTAACAACTCCATTCCTTTAGTCTTTTTCTTTTTAAATGTTTTTCTAGAGCAAATTAAATAACAAGGAATAAGTCTGATCAAAATAAAACTCTATAATTTACCCATTTTTCTCGTAAGTGCAATTGTTTTGTGTGTTTTAAGTGGTACCAAAAGAAAATAATTTAACTCATGTCTCAGGTTTCAAAATAATTTGCCTTCTCTAGTATTGTAAGGTTTAGAAGTGTGCTTTCTTATCCAAGTTGTGCTTGCACATTAAAATTTAATGATAGAATTATTGCTTATGATCCTTCACATTTCACTCTAACCATTACAGAATATGATGCATACCCATATTTAGAAAGCTTTGTAATAAAATTCAATTACAGGAACTAAGCCCAGATTGTATTTTCCCCCTGACCATTTATTCTGTCTCAAGTCTTGGACAGATAGAGACTTTTTAATTTTATATTTGTTCTTCAACATCATGTATAAAAAAATGCACTAAAAGCTGCCGCTTTTTCAACAACACCATGGTCACAGTTAAATATTTAATGCCACCAAGCACAAGGCAGGGCATGCAAGGAGCATGAACTGGACTATAAAACCACTGTAATGGATTTAGATCCCTTGAGTCCCTAGTGAGTTCTGTACTGATACAGTAAATGGGGAGAAGTCTCATCAAGATGCAAGTTTAAATAGGAATCTGTCCTGCCACATCCCCTGACAAGATTAATTATAGATCCCTAAACCTGATGTGTTTTGTTAATTTCTGGCACCACTTTACTAGTCTGCAGCCAAGCTGAACTATTAAGAGTGGCTTTAAATAATTCTGTTTGCCAGAGTGACACTTTTTTATGTATTTTAAGTTTTGATAACTTACTGAGTCACTGATAAAAGCTTCCATTACTGATTTGCCATTAGTCATTGCATCTGTCCATTGAAATTGGGGCAATCTTTTTGCAATAGTGGCAACATGCTGAAAGAAGGAAAGGGCTCTCTCTATGAGAAAATTCAGCTATTTTCTGTCAGGCATATGTCCTCAAATCAGAGAAAAAGGCAATAAATATAGCACAAAGACACTTTGCCTTGTGAATAACATTATCTACGTTTTAAAGAAGACCAAAAATGATCTTTTTTTTAAAGCTGAAATTTTGGCTTTAGTAGTGGCAACACACTATCCCAAAGGGGTTTAAAGCACAAGTTTATAGTAAGACAGACATAAAATTGAATCTGTATCAATGTTTACCAATTGGGTTATTTAATTTCTTTGATCTTTAGTTTTGTGGTTTATAAAATGAAAAAGATAATACCAATTTTGCATTTGTTATGATGACTACATAATATGATACACAGAAAGTAATTATCACAATTCTTGGCCCATCACAGTCACTAAATATCAGCTTAAAAATAAAAGTGCTGCTTCATAAAATATAAAATATCTTTCTAAGATTTCTGTGGACATAGTCCTCTTAAATGTGAATCCAAGAAGTAAACGTTATAAAAATCTTCAGAGAGTTCTTACTGAATACTCAAACCTCTTTCTTTCATGGTGATCTTTGTGACGGATGCTTGGAGTAACATTTTATTGATACAGTGTTCAATATTGTTAATTGAAAAACTGCTAAGCTCAATCAGGTTTTATTATTTTCTACCATCTTCTCTAACCTCTAGAGAGATACTATTAGCTGTGGGCCATAGCAAGATCGAGCTGGATTTTCTAGACCATCTTCATTTGCTCTCTCTCTCTCCTCATCTGAGCTCATGTCTCCCCATCCTGTGTATCAAGCTCCTCACTACAAGGCTGCACCGCAAAAGAAAAAAAAAGCCTTCCTTCCGGGCACTAACCCGACGTACTTCCTTTTTTCATAATTCCGTTTTTCTTTCTATTAGAATATTGACCAATATCCTGATGATAACAACATAGAGAAAGATGCTGTCCATTTTCTGCTTTGTGTTTGAGGGTGGGCTGTCCAGCTGTATTACCTCAGTGTAGAGGAAGACAAGTTCAAGCACTAGGTTCCTCTTGAAGGGCAAATCACAGAGTCACTGGAGCAGAGGTGACAGCGGCATTTAGAGTAGAATCAGGTTGACAAAAAGAATCTGGGGCTGAGGTTAAATTGGGTAGAAATCAGCAAAAAATAAGGTGGTCAAAAAGAAGTAAAGAATAATGATAGGCGAGTGGATCAGACTCCCTCCTGGATCCAAATCACGTAATTGAATGGTGAGTATTATAATTGGAAAGCGTTTTTTTTCTTTAATGTATTATATTTCTTTAGGTTAGGAACAAACTCTAAAATAAACTGAATCAGGCTGGACAAAAAGCAACATGGTTATTGTCTTCATCAAAATTGTTATGATTATCATAATCATTATCATATTTTCAGAAAACAAAAGAAAATAGATTTAGTGTTGCATTGAAATGGTTCAAACAATAAAGTAAAACTTGCTTTATTATTGTGTAATCTTTATTCAGCAAGTGATTTATTGATTTGAGATATAATTTGCATAATATAAAATTTTATGTAAAATAAAATTTACCTTATTAAGGGCTTCACTTTAGTGGTTTTTGTATCCTCTCCCTCTCCATGTATCTATACAATCTGATTGTTTTCTTATTATTTGACCATGTATTGAAAACTTCTGGATAGTTTCAATTCAAATCTGACTCCTAGTTAATCAAGATTTTACTTAGTGTGTTAGTTTCTTACTGTTGCTCTAACAATTTAGCATAAATTTAGAGTCTTTGGTTGATAATTTGTTTCCTGACCCTTTCCAATTTCTACAGGCCCCTGCATCCTTTGCTTATATGGTCCCGTCTGTCATCTCAAATCCAGCATCATAGTATCTTCAAATGTCTCTGTGACGGTCCCTCTTGCCTCCATCTGTTACTTATAGGGAACTTTCTGGTTACATTTGGGCCCCCCCAGATAATTCAGAATAATGTCTCTATCTCAAGATTCTTAATTTAATCACATATGCACAGTCCCTTTTGCCATGTATGGGAATATTCACAGGTTCTAGGGATTGAGACATGCACGTCTTAGAGGTATTGGGTGATTATTCAGCCTACCACACTGAGATTAATGTTTATATTTTACATTGCATAAATCATACTATTGTAGTATTTTAAGTTCTTCAAGATTTTTAATCTATATTAAATTTTTTGAATACCTCTCTGAATTTCATGGATGTGAAATTTAAATGGCTCTTCTTAAAATATGTTAATTACCTAGGGAGTTTATATTCTTCCAAGCTGTGTAAATTCCATCTGAAATGCATTCCTTTTTCCAATATCTACAAAAATATGTCTATATCACATTATATGAGTTTTTGTCTGTGTTACTGAAAATTTGGCTTGGGGATGGCCATCTGTTTCATTGATTCTTTCTTTCCTCTTCTTCCTCCTCCCTTCTCTTCCCCTCATCCCTTCTACCTTTCAGAGTACCCTGAGATCTCCAAAATCTTCTTTTTCTTTTATAGAATGCAGTTTATCTTTGAAAAACATCAATTAAAAACTTGAAAATCTACATCAAATCACATTAAAACAAGGGACCTCTATTTAAGAAATTTTTGTGTGTATTGAAAACCACTGTGCCTATCACTGGCAAAATAATGTTTTCTTCCAATTATAAATACAATGCTATAATTTATTTTAAATAAAAGTTGTAATCATAGATAATTCAAAAATGGTACTAAGCATTTCTTTTATTTGGGTGCATATTTGATATAGATATTTGAGTAATACCTTACTGGCATTTGTCATTTATTAACTCAGCTTGCTTTTATTAAGTACTCACTGTATACCAGACACTTTCTAACTGTAAAGCCAATAATGGGAAATAAAACCTGAAGTCTTGTTTCATTGGCTTACATCATTTTTATTGATCTACTTTAGCCATTTGCCATTCATATCTTTGATTTGTCTATAGCCTTTGGTGAATTGTCTAGCAACTAACCCTGGGTCATGGTCAAGGTAAATGGATATCAGTAGCCGGCTTGAGTTTGACACTACTATAAATGGTGTTCATTACCTTAATCCCAGTTGCCATGTAAATAACCATGTTGAAATAAGATATTTCTGAGAGACAAAAATGATTTTCCAAATAAGCCTCATGAAGGCAAACACTGAACACAATGTGAGCTCAGAAATTTCAGTTTCTTTCTTTTTCTTTTTCTTTCCTTTTCTTTTTTTTTTTTTTTTTTGAGACTGAGTCTTGCTCTTTTGCCCAGGCTGGAGTGCAGTGACACAGTCTCAGCTCATTGCAACCTCTGCCTCCTGGGTTCAAATGATTCTTCTGCCTCAGCCTCCGGAGCAGCTGGGACTACAGGTGCACACCAGCACCCCCAGCTAATTTTTGTGTTTTTAGTAGAGATGGGGTTTCAACATAATGACCAAGCTGGTCTTGAACTCCTGACTCTTGATCCACCCACCTCAGTCTCCCAAAGATCTGAGATTACAGGTGTGAGCCACCGCACCCAGCCAGAAGTTTCAGTTTCTTTATGCATCCACAGTTTATATGCACCTTGAAATCAGAGCTTTAAGCTCATGGGTACCATGTCTCTCTTGCTCACTTAACTTCCTCACTGCTCAGCATATAGAAAGTGATACAAATTAAAATGTTTTTGAATGATTACATAAATACACTATCAAATATGTGATATTTTTCCTTCCCAAATAATTTATAAACTAGTCATCCATAAAAATGATTAGGATTTTTTTTCTGTTTTTATTTACTATTCATTCATTTTACAAGTATTTATCAGCATTAAGCTAGATTCTTTCTACCCTTTCTTTTGCATCTCCATGCCCACATGAAACTGAACTCAGTACACAGTGGATACACAGTTAATGTTGCTGATTGACTGAAAGACATCCAATTATGAGGTCATTATTATTGGAGTTTGCAGGTTTCTTTTCCTAATTTTAAAATGCCTTTTTCATTTTAGATCACCCCCGGTAACTGACTCACCACATCAATCTATTGATTCTCACTGCACGGAGTGAAGAAGAAACCACCAGATCAGGTATGGTTTTCAGTACTAAAAGTTATTCAGTCAAAATTAATATATGTTATGCATTTCAGAGAGGAACACTAAAAATATTCTTACAATTGAACATGAGGCAATTGATTTTGGAAGTTACTAGAAGTTAAAAGCCTCTTTTTTTTTTTTTTTTTTCCTCAAACACAAGACCTCTTCTGTGGAAAAGAAACTATTTATACAAGGACTTTTTAAGGCTTCTACATTGCCACCTACTCCACCTAATAATTACCCTATCAACACGTATTCTGTCTAAATGTCTTCAGTCACAGTCCTTCTAATGTAATCTGGATGTTCATTGTTCTGCTTGATAGGCACTGGAAGCCCATGGCATCTTCTTATTTTAATCAGTATTTAAATGCATTGTCAGTTGAAATAAATATAACAATGATTTATAGAACAGATGTTTCCCTTAAATGTGAAAATGTAGGGGCTAAAACCACAAATCAACCCCAAAGCTCACGGTCTTTGCATCCATTTACCTTGACCATGACCCAGGGTTAATGTCATTAACTTAGCTAAAGACTTTCAGCCAAGCTTACCTTTGAAAAATCAAATAAAGAAATAAAGTAACAGTGTTTCATAGAACATACCACTGCCTCCATGATTCTGGGCAAACCTAAAACTCTCCTTCTTCCTACTCACTGGATGAAACTTCTCTGCTGGAGAAAGACTAGTTCCTCTCAAAGAGCAATTTACTTTCCTTGGGTTTTTAAAAATTTTTTTAAATAAATATCAGACAAAGAGATCTATATGTTTTAATTGCTCCACTTGATAGCTATCTGATTATTTGAATCTCCTCGTAGGAGATTTATCATATTTATCATAGGATAAATACAGCATAAAGTTATAGACATGTAGAGAGGTTCAAGCCCCACCCTTGCCTTTTACTACCTGTGGCTCATGAGCAAGCTAGTTAAATTATTTGTGCTAGAGCTTATGCATTTCTGGGTTGGGAATAATAATATTACCTAAAAGAGTTTTTCTAAGGATTGAAGTAGAAAATACATTTTAAGCTCTTAGTATACTAGGTAACACAGAGCAAGCACTCAAAAATGCAAGCTGTATCACAAAGCTGCTCAAATCATTAGAGTGATACACACACACACACACACACGCACACACAGAGCGTTGGCATAGGCAGTAAGCATGGCTTATCTGCTTTCAAGTCATTGGAATTGAAAAATTCTTAATACCAAAACTGCACTGAATATAGCTTGAAGTTTGAAATTTGTAGTGTCTCAGGTCTTTATTGCTATTGATTATCATTATAATCACAGAAAGCTAGTAGTACAGAATGCTCCATATATGGAGCTCAATATTTGAGAAAGCCGTGGTAAAAATGACCACAGATATCATCTAGCCTAAAGATTTTTCAGACTGGATATTGTTTATTTATTTTGATTTGGTTTGGCTTCTTCTGTAGAACTATATTATATGTAAGAGTTTTATAAGGAGAGCTTATCTGTGTAGGGATGAGGGTGGTTCAGATTCTTGTCTGTTCTATTCCACCACAAAAACCATCCTTGAGTTTTCTCTGAAGATCTCCCAGTGCTTAGAGAACACAAGTTTGAGAACACTGACCTATTTCAGTCCCATAATTTTTAGAATGGAGAAACCAAAGCTAAGAATAGTGAAGTAACATACCCAAGGCCACACCAAAAGAGGGCAAGTCTAGGTATGCTGATTCCCATCTGTGGGCTTGTTCTGACTCTTCGGTAGATTATAGTGAAAGTTTAGGACAGTAAATATGACTTTAGAAAATGTGGCCTTCTCTCCCACTTTACCAATTATTTCTGAAAAAAATTTTAACTTTATTATTTTTAATTTTTTTTTTTTAATTTTCGTAGGTGATTGGGGAACAGGTGGTGTTTGGTTACATGGGTATGTTCTTTAGTGGTGATTTTTGAGCTTCTGGTGCACCCATCACCCTAGAAGTATACACTACACCCTATTTAAAGTCTTTTATCTCTCACCTCATTCTCAACCTTTTCCCGAGTCCCCAAAGTCCATTGTGTCATTCTTATGCCTTTGCATCCTCATAGCTTAGCTCCCACTTATGAGTGAGAACATATGATGTTTGGTTTTCCATTTCAGAGTTACTTCACTTAGAATAATAGTCTACAGTCTCATCCAGGTCACTGTGAATGCCATTAATTCGTTCCTCTTTATGACTGAGTAGTATTTCATTGTGTGTGTTTGTGTGTATATATACCACAGTTTCTTTGTCCACTCATGGATTGTTGGGTTTGTTTCACATTTTTGCCATTGGGAATTGTGCTGCTATAAACATGTGTGTGAAGTATTATTTTTGTATAATGATTTCTTTTCCTCTGGGTAAATACTCAGTAGTGGGATTTCTGAACCAAATGGTAGTTCTACTTTTAGTTCTTTAAGGAATCTCCATACTGTTTTGCATAATGGTTGTACTAGTTTGCATTCTCACCAGCAGTGTAGCAGTGTTCCTTCCCTGTTGGCATCCACACCAACATGTACTATTTATCTACTATTTTTATTTTATTTATTTATTTTTTCTTTTTGAGATGAAGTCTCATACTGTTGCCCAGACTGGAGTGCAGAGGCGCAAGATCAGCTCACTGCAACCTCTGCCTCTGGGGTGCAAGCAATTCTCCTGTCTCAGCTTCCTGATTAGCTGGGATTACGGGTACCCGCCACCATGCCCAGCTAATTTTTTGTATTTTTAGTAGGGACAGGGTTTACCATGTTGTCCAGGCTGGTCTCAAACTCCTAACCTCATTATTCACCTGCCTTTGGCCTCCCAAAGTGCTAGGATTACTGGCATGAGCCACCACACCTGGCCAACATCGACTATTTTTTTACTTTTTGATTATGACCTTTCTTGTAGGAGTAAGGTGGTATCGCATCATGGTTTTGATTTGCGTTTCCCTGTTCATTAGTGATGTTGAGCATTTTTTCACATTTGTTGGTCATTTCTATATCTTTTTTTGATAATTGTCTATTCATGTTATTATTCTACTTTTTGATATGACTGTTTATTTTTTTATTGTTGAGTTGTTTGAATTCATTGTAGATTCTGGATATTAGTCCTTTAACAGATGTATAGATTGTGAAAATGTTTTTCCCACTTTGTGGGTTGTCTGTTTGCTCTGCTGACTGTTCCTTTGGCCATGCCAAAGCTCTTTAGTTTAATTAAGTCTCAGCTGTTTATTTTCATTTTTATTGCGTTTGCTTTTAGGTTCATGGTCATGAAATCTTTACTGAAGCCAGTGTCTAGAAGGTTTCGTCCAATGTGATCTTCCAGAATTTTGATAGTTTCAGGTCTTAGATTTAAGTCCTTAATCCATTTTGAGTTGATTTTTGTTTAATGTGAGAGATGAGAATCCTGTTTTATTTTTCTGGGTATGGCTAGTCAATTAACCTAGTACCATTTGCTGAAAATGTTGTCGTTTCCTCAGTTTATGTTTTTGTTTTATTTGTCAAAGATCAGTTGGCTATAAGTATTTGGGTTTATTTCTGGGTTCTTTATTCTGTTCTATTGTCTATATGCCTGTTTTTATATCAGTACCATGCTGTTTTTGGTGACTATGATCTTATAATATAATTTGAAATCAGGTAGTGTGATGCCTCCAGATTTGTTCTTTTTGCTTAGTCTTGCTTTGACTATGTGGGCTTTTTTGTTGTTGTTGTTCCGTATGAATTTATGATTCCTTTTTCTAATTCTCTGAAGAATGATGGTGGTATTTTGATGGGTCTTGTGTTGAATTTTTAGATTTCTTTTGTCAGTGTGATGATTTACACAATGTTGAGTCTACCTATCCATGAACATGGGATGTGTTTCCATTTGCTTGTGTCATCTATGATTTCTTTCAGCAGTGTTTTGTAGTTTTTCTTGTAGAGATCTTTCACCTCCTTGGTTAGGTATATTCCTATCTATCTATCTATCTATCTATCTATCTATCTATCTATTTATTGAAGCTATTGTAAAAGGATTAAGTTCTTGATTTGATTTTCAGATTGGTCAGGGGGATGTGTAGGAGAGCTACTAATTTGTATACATTAATTTTGTATTCAGAAACTTTGCCGAATTCTTTTTTTAATTCTAGGAGCTTTCTGGAGGAATCTGTAGGGTTTTCTAGGTAATTGATAATATCATCAGAAAACAGCAACAGTTTGACTTCCTCCTTATTAATTTGGATTACCTTTAATTATTTCTTTTGTCTGATTGCATTGGCTAGGACTTCCAGTACTATGTTGAAGAGGAGTGGTAAGACTGAGCATCCTTGTCTTGTTCCAGTTCTCGGAGGGAATGCTTTAAAGTCTTCTCCCTTCAGTGTTATATTGGCTGTGGGTTTGTTACAGATGGCTTTTATCACATTGAGTTATGTTCCTTGTGTGCTGATTTTATTGAGAGTTTTAATCATAAACGAATACTGGATTTTGCCAAATGCTTTCTCTGTATCTATTGAGATGATCATGTGATTGTTGTTTTTAATTCTGTTTATGTGATGTATCTCATTTATTTACTTTTGTATGTTAAAACATCCCTGCATCCCTGGTATGAAACCCACTTGAACATGGTGAATTATCTTTTTGATATGTTGTTGGATTCTGTTAGCTTGTATTTTCTCAAGGATTTTAGCATCTATGTTCATCAGGTATACTGACCTATATGTTTCTTTTTTGGTTATGTCCTTTCCTGGTTTTAGTATTAGGGTAATACTGTCTTCATAGAATGATTTAGGGAGAGTCCCTTTTTTGTCTACCTTGTGAAATAGTGTCAATAATATTGGTACCAATTCTTTGAATGTATGGTAGAATTCTGCTGTGAATATGTGTGGTATTGAACTTTTTTTTGTTGGTAGTTTTATAATTACCATTTCAATCTCGCTGCTTCTCATTGGACTGTTCAGAGTATCTAATTCTTCCAGATTTAAACTAGGAGGGTTGTATCTTTACAGGAATTTATCCATCTCTTCTAGGTTTTCTAGTTTATTCATGTAAAGGTGTTTATTGTAGCCTTGAATGATCTTTAGTATTTCTGTGGTGTCTGTTATAATATCTCCTGTTTTATTTTTATTGAGCTTATCTAGATTTTCTCTCCTCTTTTCTAGGTTAATCTTGCTAATGGTCTGTGAATTTTATTTATCTTTTTTTAACACCAGCTCTTTGTTTCATTCATCTTTTTTTTGTTGTTGTCCTTTCAATTTCATTTAGTTCTACTCTGATCTTGGTTATTTCCTTTCCTCTGCTGATTTTGGGTTTGGTTTGTTCTTGTTTCTTTAGTTCCTTGAGGTGTGACCTTAGACTGTCTATTTGTGCTCTTTCAGACTTTTTGATGTAGGAGTTTAGGGCTATGAAATTTCCTCTTAGCACCACCTTTACTGTATCCCAGAGGTTTTGATATGCTGTGTCACTATTGTTCAGTTCAAATAATTTTTAAATTTCCATCTTGATTTCATTTTTCACCTGATGATCATTCAGGAGCAGGTTATTTATTTCCATATATTTTCATGGTTTTGAAATTTCCTCTTGGAGTTCATTTCCAGTTTTATTCCACTGTGGTCTGAGTGAGTGCTTGATATAATTTCAATTTTCTTAAATTTATCAAGGTTCATTTTGAGGCCTGTAATATGGTATATCTTGGAGAAAGTTCCATGCACTGTTGAATAGAATGTATATTCTGCAGTGGTTGGATGAAATGTTCTGTACATATCTGTTAAGTTCATGTGTTTCAGCGTATAGTTTAAATCCATTGTTTCTTTGTTGACTTTCTGTCCTGATGATCTGTCTAGTGCCGTCAGGGGAGTATTGAAGTCCCCCACTATTATTGTGTTTCTGTCTTTTTTTTATGTCTATTAGAAATTGTTTTATAAATTTGGGAGCTATCGGGTTAGGTGCATAGATGTTTAGAATTTTGATATTTCCTTGTTGGAGAAGGCCTTTTATCATTATATAATGTCTCTTTTTGTCTGCTGTTAATCTGTTAGGTTTTCATTTATAGGTTACCTGGTACTTTTGTCTCATAGCTCTTAAGATTCTTTCTTCACCTTAAGTTTAGATAACCTGATGACATCGTGCCTGGGTGAAGATTTTTTTACAATGAATTTCCCAGGTGTTCTTTGTGTTTCTCATATTTGGATGTCTAGGTCTGTACCATCCATTTTAACTGCTGTTGTTTGAAGGTTTGTTTTGTCTAATATTTGAATAGGTACTTCTGCTCATTTTCCTTGTCTATTTGCATAGAATTTCTTTTTCCATCCCTTTACCTTAAGTTTATGTGAATCCTTATGTGTTAGGTGAATCTCTTGAAAGCAGCAGATAGTTGGCTGGTGAATTCTCCTCCATTCTGCAAAGCTGTATCTTTTAATTGGAGCATTTAGGCCATTTACATTCAGCATTAGTATTGAGATATGAGGTACCATTCTATTCATCATTCTATTGTTTAGGGTTTTTTAAATTATATTCTTTTTTTCTAGGTCCTGTGAGATTTATTCTTCAAAGAGGTTCTGTTTTGATGTGTTTCCAGAATTTGTTTCAAGACTTAGTTTTCCTTCTAGCGGTTCTCGTAGTGGTGGCTTGGTAATGGTGAATTTTCTCAGCACTTGTTTGTCTGAAAAAGACTATCTTTCCTTCATATATGAAGCTTAGCTTCAGTGGATACAGAATTCTTGGCTGATAATTGTTTTGTATGAGGAGGCTGAAGATAGGGTCCCAATCTCTTCTACTTTGTAGGGTTTCTGCTGAGAAATCTGCTGTCAATCTGACTATGTTTTCTTCTATAGGTTACGTGGTACTTTTGTCTCACAGCTCTTAAGATTTTTTCCTTCATCTTAACTTTAGATAACCTGATGACAGCATGCCTAGGTGAAGATCTTTTTGCCATGAATTTCCCAGGGGTCCTTTGTGCTTCTCGTATTTGGATGTCTAGGTCTCTAGCAAGGCTGGGGAAGTTTTCCTTATTTATCTCCCCAGATAGGTTTTCCAAACTTTTAGATTTCTCATCTTCCTCAGGAAGGCCAATTATTCTTAGGGTCAGTCATTTAATACTTCTTGGAGGCTTTGTTCATATATTCTTATTCTTTTTTATTTGTCTTTGTTGGATTGGGTTAATTCAAAGACCTTATCTTGAAGCTTTGAATTTCTTTCTTCTACTTGTTTGATTATATTGCTGAGACTTTCCAGAGCATTTTGCATTTTTATAAGTGTGTCCATTGTTTCCTGAAGTTTTTATTGTTTTTTATTTATGCTGTCTATTTTATTGAATATTTATCCCTTCACTTCTTGTATCATTTTTTAAAAATTTTTTTACACTGGGCTTCACCTTTCTCTGGTGATTTCCTGGTTAATAACTAACCTCCTGAATTCTTTTTTAGGTAAATCACAGATTTCTTCTTGGTTTGGATCCATTGCTGGTGAGCTAGTGTGATTTTTTGGGGGAGCGCTAAAGAACTTTGTTTTTTCATATTGCTGGAGTTGGTTTTCCGGTTCCTTCTCATTTGAGTAGCCTCTGTCAGAGGCAAGGTCTAGGGCTGAAGGCTGTTGTTCAGATTCTTTTATCCCATGGGGTGTTTCCCTTGATGTGGTACTTTCTCCCTTTTCCTATGGATATGGCTTCCTGAGAGCCAAGCTGTCGTGATTGTTATCTCTCTTCTGAGTTTAACAACCTAGCAAGTCTACCAGGCTCCAGGCTGGTACTGGGGGTTGTCTGCAGACAGTTCCTGGATGTAAACCATTTGTTGGTCTCTCAGCCGTAGATGACAGCACCTGTGACGGTGGAGATGGTATGGGGATGAAACGGACTCTTAGATTTCTTAGCTTTGGTGCTTTAATATATTATTTTTGTACGGATTGGCATCTTACCAGGAGGTGGCGCTCTACAGAGAGCATCAGCTGTGGTAGTACGGGGAGGAAAAGGAGGTGGGTGGGCCCCTAAAACTTCCAAGAGTATATAGACTTTGTCTTCAGTTACCAGGGTGAGTAGAGAAGGACCATTGGGTGGGGGCAGGGCTAGATATGTCTGAGCATAGACTTTCCTTGGGCGGGTCTTGCTGTGTCTGATGTGGCCAATGGAGATGAGGTTCCCAGGTAAATGGAGTTATGTTCCTAGGAGGATTATGATTGTCTCTACTGTGTCATGCAGGTTGTCAGAGAGGTGGGAGAAAGTTGGCAGTCACAGGTCTCACCAGCTCCCACAGAATCTGAAGGGCCGGTCTCACTCCCACTATGCCCCCACACCCAATAGCACCAAGTCTGTTTCCAAGCAGTGGGCAAACAGGGTTGAGAACTTTCCCCAGACTACCTGCCTCCCAGCTGCAAAAGCAAGTATGGCTTTCCTTCCCCCCTCCCCCTCCGCCTGTGGAGTCTGCACACCAGATTCATGACCTCCCCTGAGGTCTGACCAGGAGACTTCTCAATCAGTTCAAATTGTTATAAAGTTCAGCTAGAGATTTCCTTCTACCTGTGGCCTTTTCCCAGTGCCTCTGTCCACTCTCCCAAAGGACGCCGATAAGACCAGGAAGAAATGGTTTGGCAGAGGACCCAGCAAGTTCACAGGGCTTTTCCTGCTGCTTCCTCTATCCATGTGTTTTGCTTGGCTTTCTAAATTGACTTGGCTCCAGGCAAGGTCAGAATCTTCTCTAGTAAACTAGACCTTCGGTTTCCCCAGTGAGGGTGTGCACTGGGGCAGATGATCTCTGTTTCCCACTTCCACAGTTTGGGCGCTCAGTGTTTGGGGTGTCTCCTGGGTCCTGCAGGAGCAATCTGCTTCCTTAATTTGCTTTGATTTTTATTATACTTGGTGTATATAATATATATATTTTGATGTTACACCTTTCTGGATGTTAAACGGAAATAATGATTTGACACTCTGCATGAGTATGCCGTTTCTACTCATTTCCATTCTACTTACACTTATTTAAATATCAATTTCCAAATTTCTGAATACTAGCCTAACTGTGACAGGCTAATATACAAGTATATGCTTTTTCTTTCTTTAGCATTTCATGTAAAAAATAAACATAGTTCCAGTGTATCCTGTTTGGGGGTATCAAAAAAGTTTTTAAAAAATGAATCATCACCTTATAATGCAGGTAAAATTATGTAAGTTTTATGTAAATGTAATTATATATAGGAATAATTACAAGAATATGCACTGCAAATGTTGGAGCCATAATATAGGGAATTATAGGAAGAAATAATAATTATATACCATGTTCCTGAGAGCTTAAGCATCTAGGAAGAAGTTTATCAATTTTTATGTTTGAAAGAAACATTACATTTCTTACTGTGTTCTGCAGAGGGTGTGGTGAATAGGTGGTCTGATTAGGGAAATACAGGATAAGGAGACATTGTGAACACGAACAACGTTCCCATTGTTGAAGCATCTCAGTTCCCCAGCTGTTAAGATTACACGTCAATTATACTCCTGGCTTATCTGTGCTAGAGACTGGTTTGCAATGAATGGGCAGAGAGGGCAAACTCTTCTTGCCCACTCCACATTCTAGGGTATTGCTTCTAAGAATGTCAGTAACATGGTTTAGTGCCTGGTAAAGTTCTGGAAGACTGAACTTGACTAGACAGGTTGTACTATTGACTGCCAGAAGAAAAAAATTTATAAGGAGATAAATGCACAGAATTTAGCAAAGAAGTGGTTGTAATATCAGCACTTGAAGATTTATATCAAATATTGCATCTGAAGGGTGATATAGAGCCTGTATATAGGAGAAAATACAATAATAAGTTAATAATACCAGCTCTGGAAGCCAAACAAAGCAAGAAATTCAGCTACTCAGTCTTATCGAGTGACATCTAAGTGAGTGTTTGAGAACTAGATCAGGTAACTTTAAGACTTGAGGCTCAGAGCACACCTTCTTCCTTCTTCCTTCTAGGACAAATGTGGCAATCAATCCAGTGTACAAAGTCCTGTATCTTATTCAACGTCCAGGCTTGTTCATTCTTCTAAGCAATTATCTGTCCAGTTTCTTTCCTGTGCTTCACCTCTACTACCATTACTATACTCCCTGCCACCATCATCCCCATTGCCTGATTGATTGCCTCCTAACTGGCCAGCTCACTAACACTTATTCTCCTCACAATCTCTTTTCTAGACTATAGCCAAAGGCTTTAACCCTCTAATCACTTTCCCTTGATTTTAGGGAAAATATTAATATCTTTAGCATGGCTTACAAGATGTTCCATGCTGTATACCCTCATCTGATCTTTTCTTACCCCTGCTCACTCTGTAACTCCACACTTTTCATTTCAGTTTCTGTAGATGACATGTCTGCTCAGGGTATCTTTTCCTGGAAAGCTTTCTCCATTTCCTTTTCCTCTTTTGGTCTTACAGATCTCAATTCAAACATTGCTTCATTGATAACTCTCTACTGAAACACACACACACATAAATCCACACATATACACACTGATTAGATCTAGTCCCTGTTATACTTCCTCATAGCTCTCCATTTTCTCCTTTATAGAACTAATCTGTTTGCAATTGTATGTTTATGGGTTATTTTAAATAAATTCATGGGCCTCCCACTAAATTTAATCTGCATAAAAGCAGGAACCACATCTCTTTCCATTGTATATATACCTCAGGGCTTAGGCCATTGGCTGGTATAAGGTATTTGCTAAGCAGATATAATATCAGAAGTATAAGTGACAAAAGAAAAGTAGGTAAATAGAATATCACAAAATAAAAGAAAAGCTATAATTCATATTAGTAAAGTTAAAATACACTGGATAAGAGAAAATACTTGTGAGTTACATATCTGATAAGGGATTTGTACTCAGAATGTATAAATGACTGTTACATCTCAACAATAAAAAAGATGAAAAACCAAATTTTTAAAAATAGGCAAAGAAGCTTATATTTCTCCAAAGATGGTACACACATGTTCAATACACATTTGGAAAAAAAAAACACACATCATTTCCTATTAGGGAAATACAAATCAAATCAACAGTGTGATTTTACTTCACACCTACTAGGATGGCTATAATAAAAAACAAGCGTTGGCAAGTGTGTGTACAAATTGGAATCATGATATACTGCTGGCAGGGAATATAGAAGGATGCAGCCACTTTGGAAAGCACTTTGGCAGCTCCTCAAAATGATAAACAGAATTATGGTATGACTCAACAAATTTACTCCTGGCCATATACCCTAGAGAAATGAAAACATAACTTTATTCCAAAACCTGTACTTAAATGTTCATTACAGTAGTACTCACAATATTTGAAATGTGGAAACAACTCAAATTTTTATCAACTGATGAATATGTAAATAAAATGTAGTATATTCATACAATAGAATATTATCCAGCAATATAACAGAATAAAGTATTGATACATGCTAAAACAAGGAGGAATCTTGAAAACATGCTAAGTAAAAGAAGCCAGTCAGAAAAGATAACAAAACACCAATTACAGTTATGATCCATTTAATAAATACCCAGAATAGGTGAATCTACAGAGACAGAAAGCAGATTAGTATTTGCCTAGAAGCAGGTAAAAGGAGAACTGAGAGAAAATAAGGAATGACTGATAATGGGTACAGGGCTTCTTTTTTGGTGCTAAAAATATACTACAATTAGATTGTGGTAATGGTTGCATAACTCTGTGAATATACTAAAAATCTGATTTATGGTGCTTTAAATAGGTGAATTGTATCACATGTGAATTATATTTCAATAAATCGATAGTAGAAAACCCCAAAATTTTAAGTCATAACATTGAAAGTTTCTTATATTTAACTTGTGGGTACAGTGTTTGTACTTAAAAGTAAAAACTTGTTAGCACACACATTCATAGAAAGTAATACAGAACACCAAAAATGGTAAGTATATGGCTGAATATTAAAATGGTCTTTAATTTAAATATATTTAAAGGATAATTGATTGCTTAAAGCAAAAATATTAACAAATTAAGTAACTATTTTGGGGTTTATAATATATATAGAACCAACATGTTTAACAGCAATAACAAAAGTCAAAGAGGAGAGAAATTAAAGTATATTGTTGTAAGATTCATATACCATATAGGAAATATTATAGAACCTCAAAGTAGACTAATAAGTTAAAGATGTATACTATAAAGCCTAAAACTATTATCAGATTAATAAAACAAATAAGTATAGCTTAAAAAGAAGGTAAAAAGGAATTTGAAAATATATGGTTAAAGTAAGGAAGAATAAACAGGAAAAGACTACAAAGAATATGCAATAAATAATGTTTTCAAAAGCATGAAGGTAGATTTGAAAGCTCAATATATAGATAATAACATTAAATATAGTCTAAGCACCTCAATTAAAAGCCAAAAATTATGAGATTGAAAAAATATATCCCAACTATAAGTAACGCATATTAAATATAGAGATACAAATAGGTTAAAAGTAAAGAAGAAGGAAAAATAAGTCACACTAACACTAAGCTAAAGAAAGCTGAAGTAGCTTTAGTAATATCAAAGTGGATTTTAGACAAAGACTATTAGTAGGGATAAAGAGGGTCATTATTGTTTCATAATTGTTATATAGGGGAGCAACTCAGGAAGTGGAAGTAACAATCCTAAACCATTATGCACCTAATAACAGAGATTCAAAATATATAAAACAAAAATTGTCAGAGCAGCTAGTAGATGTCTATGAATCTACAGTCATAATGCCTCGTTCATAACAGATAGGATAAGAAAGCAGAAAAATCAGTAAGGTTATAGATTGTTTAAACCACACTAAAACCCATCTTAACCTAACTGGTATTTATAGAATACACCCAACCAGAGCAGAATACGCATTCTTTTCAGGTACACATGAAACATTTATCAAGATTGACTATATTCTGAGCCATAAGATATGTTTTAATAACTTTAAAATAATTAAAGTCACACAGATGTCTTCTATGGCTACAGTGGAATGAAGTTAGAAATCAATAACTAACAATATCTGGAAAATACTCAAATATTTGGAAACGAAGTAATACCCTTCTCAATAACCCATGGTCTAAAAATAATAAGAGAGATGCCAGGAAGTATCATGAACTGGCTAAAAGTGAAATTCAACGTATCAGAATTTGTGGGATTTTGCTAAGATAGAACGTAGAGGAAGTGTGATAGCACTAAATGCCTACTTTCAAAAATAAGGAAAGTCAAACAGGTTACCTTAGCTTCCACCTTAAGAAACTGAAAGAAAGCCAGGCTCTGCCTTCTGTGATCCCAGCACTTTGGGAGGCCGAGGCTGGCAGATTGCTTGAGTCCAGGAGTTCAAGAACAGCCTGGACAAAGTAGTGCAACCTCATCTCTACAAAAAAATATAAAATATTAGCTGAGCGTGGTAGAGAACACCTGCAGTCCCCACTATGTGGGAGGCTGAGGTAAGAGGATTGCTTGAGCCCAGGAGGTCAAGGCTGTAGTGAGCTGGGATCACGCCACTGTCATCCAGCCTGGGCAGCAAAGTGAGAACTTGTTTCAGAAAAAAAAAAAAAAAAAGAAAAGAAAAGAAAGAAACTGAAAAAAAGAGTAAATTCAATGTGAAGTAAGCACAAGACGGGAAATAAAGATTTAATGTACTCTCCTTCAATGAAATAGAAGACAGAAATACAATAGAGAAAACCAATGAAACATAAAGCTTATTATTTGAAAAGGTCAGTACAATTAATAACCCTCTAGGCAGACTGATATAGATTAAAAACAGAATAGACACACATTACCATGACCGAGAAAGTGAGAGTGCCAATTATTATAAAAACCTCATCCCAATACTTTTGACAACTTAGATGAAATGGATAAATCTCTGGAAAGACGCCAAGCATCAAAGCTGGCTGTAGTGTGGAGACTGTTGCCATGTTAGTCTTTGCAGATGTAACTGTTAAGGATCTCAAGATAAAATTCTCATTGGGTCCTCAATCCAATGACTGGTGTCCTCATAAGAGAAGGGAGAGAGAGATTTCCACACAGAGATACGGGAATGATGGCCAAATGAGAATGAGACAGTGACTGGGGTTACACTACCACAAACCAGCGAATGCCAGGAGCCCCTGGAAGCTGCACCCGGCAAGGCAGGATTCTCCTCTAGAGCTCTTGGAGAGAGCCTGGCCCTGAAGATATTTTGATTTTGGACTTCTGATCACAAGTACTGCAAGAAAATAATTTTTGTTGTTTTCATAAATTACCACCAGGCTTGTGATAACTTGTTATGGTAGCCATAGAGAATTAATATACTCATTCAAGAGGAAATAGATACATTGAGTGGCCCTGTAACTATTAAAAAAAATTGAATTTATAGTTAAGCTTCTCATAAAGAAATTCCTAGGTCAAGATCACTTTACTTGTGAATTTCACTGAAGATTTGAAAGAGAAATAGTACCACTTCTATGCAAATTATTGTAGAAAATTGAAGAAAAGCTGTATTTCCCAACTAATTATTGCTGACCAGCATTACCTTGATACCTAAAGCAGACAAAAACATTGCTATAAGCTAATACTCCTCATGAACATACATGAAAAAAATGTTAACAGAATTTTAGTAATTTCAACAATCTATAAAATGAATTTATGCAATGCATGATGGACTTGGACTTAACATATGAAAATTACTAAATGTAATTTATATTAACTGATTAAAAGGTAATCCATATATGATCATCTAAATAGAGAAAGAAAAAGTATTTTAAAAAATTCAATGTACTTTCCTGATAAAAACTCTTATTAAATTGACATTAGAAGGAAACTTTAAAGACCAGAAAATGGTCAAAAACTGAAACAAAGACTGAGATGGAGAACGAGGTAAGGATATCTGCCTTCACTACTTGTATTCAAACTTTTGCTAAAGGATTTAATCAAAACAATTAGAGAAAGTACAGAAGGAAGAGAGGGAGGGAAGGGGAGAAGAAGAGATGGAAGATGAAGAAGGAGTATGGAGTGGAAGAGAAGGGAGGGGGAGAGAAGAAGAAAAGAAGTAAGGGAGGGAGGAGAGAGTGAGCATGAGAACAAATTCAGATTAGAATGGAAAAGTTAAAAGTTGAAATTGTCTTTCTTGCAGACAACATGATTGCCTGTGCAGAGATTTTTATGGAGGATACAAAATAGCTATCAGAGCTAATAAATAAACTCAGCAAGGTAGCAGGATACAACTGAAAACTAAAATTGAATTTTTAAAATATCATTTAAAATTGCATTAAAATGTAAAAAACTTAGGGATAAATATGACAGAAAGTGTGTTAAGACCTGTGCACTAAGAACAAAAACACTGTAGGAAGATTTTTAAAAAAATACTTGAGATAATCTGTGGTCATGAATTATAAGTCTCAATGTTAAGATTTTAATCCTTCTGAAATATATCTACAGATGGCAATACCATTTCAATAAAAATTGCATCAATTTTTTTTCTGCTAAAAATTATCAAGCTGATCCTAAGACTTATATGGCAATACAAGGTACCTAGAATAGCCAAAACAACTGAAAAAGAAGTAGAAACTTGGAGGAATTACATTGACTGACTTCATGTCTTATTATATGTTACCGGAACATAACAGTCTGGTGTTAGCATAACAATAGACTTATAGATCAAGGGAACAGAATAGAGATCCACAGAAGTAGATCCATACATTAATGAACAATTGATTTTTTTTTCTTTTTTCTTTTTTTTTTTTTTTTCTGAGATGGAGTCTTACTCTGTCATCCAGGCTGGAGTTCAGTGGCACGATCTCAGCTCACTGCAAACTTCACCTCCCAAGTTCAAGTGATTCTCCTGCCTCAGCCTCCTGAGTAACTGGGATTACAGGTGCACAACACCACACCCAGCTAATTTTTTTGTAATTTTTGTACAGACGGGCTTTCAGCACATTGGTCAGGCTAGTCTCTAATTCCTGACCTCGTAATCCACCTGTCTTGGCCAGAAAAGATAGCCTTTTCAACTAATGTTTTTGAAATAATTGGATATTCATATGCAACAAGTGTGAATGTGGATCCCTACCTCTCACTTTATACAAAAATTAACTCAAAATGGATCATTTATATAAGTGTAAAACTATAAAGCTTCTAGAGGAAAACATAGAAAAAAGTCTTTTTGCCCTTGAATTAGGCAACAATTTCTTAGATAAAACAATGAAAGCATGATCTGCATGAGAAAATATTGATAAATTAGACTTTATCACAAATAAATATTTTTGCTCTTTAAAATAAACTACTAAGAGAATATTTTAAAACCACAGACTTGGAAAAAAGTGTTTGCGAATCAATTATCTGGTAACAGACTTTTTTCTGGAATACATAAAGAACTCTTTAAATGTGCTATTAAGAAATAATAGTAAGTAGAAGAAAGGTTTCTTATGGATACTTCACCAAAGAATAATGTGGATGGCACGTTAAATATTTTCTCATAATCATTAGGGAAACATGAATTGAAACCACAGCAGAGGCCTGAACACACCTATTGCAATGTCTAAAATAAAATGAATGAACATACCATGTGTCAGCAATAATGTGGTGCATTTGAAATTCTCATATACTGCTTGTTGGCATGTAAAATAATACAAATTTTTGGGAAAACATTTTGGCAATTTCTTAAAAAGTTAAACACACCTTCCATAGGACCCAGTTCTTACAGTCTTAAGAATTTATTCAAGTGAATTAAATTATACATCTATAGAAGATTTATAGATGATTCTTTATAGGACCATTATTTATAATGTTCCCTAATTGAAAACAACCCAAATATCCATTAAAAGGTAAATTTGATCAGCCATACAGTAGAATCTTACAATAAAAATGAACAAACAATTATACATGCAAGAATGCAGGAGAATCTCATAATAATGACACTGACATAAAGAAGCCAGATTTAAAACAACAACTGTATGATTTCCGTTTCTATGCAATACTAGAAAATGCAAACTAATCTTACAGTGATAGAAAACAAATCAGTAGTTGTCTGGGGAATCAGGGCTAGGCAGGAGAAAGAAAATAAAGGAGAAATGTTTGGAAATGATGGTTAGATATACTCATTGTCTTAATATTGGTGATGGTTTCATGGTGCATAGTGTGAGCGTGTGTATGAGAGATTAAAATGGGCAATGATAGGAGCCAGAGCAAAAGTGACTTTTTTTTTTTTTTTTTTTTTTTTTAGACGGAGTTTCGCTCTTGTTACCCAGGCTGGAGTGCAATGGCGCGATCTCAGCTCACCGCAACCTCCGCCTCCTGGGTTCAAGCAATTCTCCTGCCTCAGCCTCCAGAGTAGTTGGGACTACAGGCGTGCGCCACCATGCCCAGCTAATTTTTTGTATTTTTAGTAGAGACGGGGTTTCATCTTGTTGACCAGGATGGTCTCGATCTGTTGACCTTGTGATCCACCTGCCTTGGTCTCCCAAAGTCCTGGGATTACAGGCGTGAGCCACCGCGCCCGGCCAAGTGTGGCTTCTTAGGGCCTTGAAGTATAATCCTCCAGCAAAAAAGTGCCTTTGAAGGCTGGCTGTTAGAGTTATTCCCCCTTATTTGCAAAAATTACATTCCAAGCCAGGCAGTGGATGCCTGAAGCCACAGATAGTGCTGAAACCTACATATACTGTGTTTTTTCCTATACCTACATACCTATGAGAGAGTTTAATTTATAAATTAAGCACAGTAAAAGATTACCATTAGCAATAAAATGGAACAATTATAACTACATATACAGTTATAATGTTATATGTATGTATAATGATTTTTTTTCCTCATTAAGTCAAGAACTTTCACCATTTCGGTTAAAGGAAGCACTTTTTGGCTTCTCTTTGGCATATCTGAATTGCCAGCGTCACTGTTCTTGCACTTTGGGGCCTTGATGAAGTAAAACAAGTTTCTTGAACACAAGCACTGTGATACCATGACAGTTGATCTGATAACCCAGATGGCTACTAAGTGACTGTTGTTAATAATAGGCAGGCGGAGTCAGTGGCCTGAATATGCTGGAGAAAGGGTTGATTCACATCCTGAGTGGGATGGCAAAGTGAGATGGTGAGAGATTTCATCATGCTACTCAGAACAGTGTACAATTTAAAACTTAGGAATCGCTTATTTCTGGAATTTTTTCATTTAATATTTTTGGACCTCAGTTAACCTCAGATAACTGAAACCCCAGAAAGAAAAACCACATATAAAAGGGGACAGCTATAGTAGGGTAGTGACATGATTTGCATTTTAGCATCATAAATAGCAGCCATGAAAGGGAACCACTGGCAACTCTCCCTGCCTCTCTGTCCGTCCCTGCCTCTCTCTCTCTCTCTCTGTCTCTCTCTTTGTCCCTGTCTCTCTCTCTCTTTCTCTCTCCCCCCGCCTCCCCCACCTCTCTCTCTCTCTCTGTCCAGGCCTCTCTCTTTGTCTCTCTCTCCCTGCCTCTCTTTCTGTCTGTCTCTCTCTCTCTCTCTGACACACACACACACACACACACACACACACACACACATTTTAACATGGTTATGAAATTGCAACAAATGTTGCAAATGATTTTTGCAGTATTTCTAGTAAAACCAATAAACATACATTTGGAAAACTGTTGGTGTTAGAAACTTTATTTGTAGCCATTAAAATGAACTGGTCCTCATTGGCATACAAGCTTCTAAGTGACAGAACAATGACTTAACACAAATCTGTCTGATTTAAAAGCCCATTTTTCTTTTAGATAGACTTCCCCATCCTGCCTGGATGCAAATCTCATTCTAAAGCTTAGTGATGATAAAGACTCCTAAATAAGAATTTTCTAAATTTTCATCAAACTAGAATGTGAGCCACATGTTATTACCTCATGCCTGGGCCTACTGTGACTATTCTGAATGGAAGCAGAACAGACTCTCCCTTCACATGGCTGCAGCATGCAGTACAACTCATGGATCAAGTTCACGCCTCTTCATTTGAAAACATGAGTCAAATTGTAGGATCACCTCCCACAGTGTGTCAGAAAGTGATGAGAATGGCAATTCTTTGTCTTGCTTGAGGATAATGAATTTGACAGGCCATGATGCCACATCTGGGTATAGTGCTCTACAGTGTCACTAATCTAACCCGGATTAGACTGTTTCTAAGAGTAGTGAGAGTACAAAGCAGGAATGTTAAACCTAAATTAATTCAGCAAAGAATAGGTTAAACTCTAAAATTAGGAGTCTGTCTGGAAACATAAAATGCAGTTACCTCTACACCATTCGGTTTGGAAACCTTTAAAGGAATTTGACATTTTGACAATCTGAAGTGTCAGTCACTCACTTTGTAGCAAATGCATACGAATCTACACTAAATGTGCCTTTTTGATTTTTTTAAACTGTTGAACAAAAAACCCTCTTTGGACGTTGGCTAATAGTACTAATCAAAACTTTAATAATACACTTGTCATTTACTCTTTTTATTCTAAGTTGGATGGGTCTGGAGGCTGCTTATGTAGTTTTCATACAAAAGAATGAGCCATGAGTGTTTTAGTCCTTTTACAAAATCATTTTTGCCAGCAAGGAAGAAAAGAGAATAAAGCTGGGCCTGAGAATTAAGAAATTTCTCTCCAATTTGGCTAAATTTTATTAGTCCTAGAGAGAAGTTCTCATTCACTAGTTTACCAGCTATTTATTGAGACTGTGGAGCACCATCATGCATTAAGCAGATCATTAGGTTACAGTAGGAATAGGTTAGACCCTGTCTTATTGTTCACTGGACTCACAGGTAGAACTAAGTAGAGCGTAGGATTAAAATCCATACATTCCTCTCAGAGAATACTAGATTCAAATACTGACTTCCCTGACTGTAGCTCTTTCACAAACTTCTTTAACTTCCTGTCTTTTTTTCTTATTTGTAATTAACAACCGGATAACAGCAACTATAATATGCATAACAGGAACATAACAGCAATACACTCCTCAAAGAATTTCAGTGAGGGTCACATGACATCATGCACCTGAACCCCTATTAACTCAGCAATCTCTACCATGTGCGTTATCATTTTGTATATTGTAATTTATCACCATGGAGTAGCTGGACACGTGTGGTGTAGTGAGATTAACTGTGGGTAATGTACTGTGTGTGTGCTATTTTGTCTAGCCTTCATAACAATCCTTTATTATGCTCATTTTAACACTCCTCTGTTATTCTCATTTTAGCAATGAGGTAACTGGGGCACAAAATATTTAAGAAGCTTTCTTAAATCATTCAGTTAATAAATAGTAGAATCTGGATTTGATTCATATTCACTCTGGTTCTCGAACCTATGTGTTTTCTATTCTACCATGTTGCTTTCTAAGTTAAAATCTTTAAAAAGTACAAAAAATATTTGTTAGTGGTAATTCTTTAGTACAGTTCTATTAGTGACCAAATCTGCATGTTTATATCAGTATCCAAATATAAAATCAATTTGCAAAAACAAATATATATTTTATTCTTCAATAACACAATTTCCCAGAGAATTTCCCATTGAGTATGTTCTCATGCCCTTGCTTCTAGTGTCAGAAACTTAGTAATTGGTCTAAAACCAAGATTATGGTTAATTTTTGACACAGGGTCTTGCTGTGTTTCCCTTGCTGGAGTGTAGTGGTATCATCTGCAAATTAAGCCACCCGGCTCTCAAGCAATTCTTGTGCCTCAGCCTCCCAAGTAGCTGGGACTACAGGCATGCACCACCATGCCCAGCTAATTTTTGTATTTTTGGTAAAGGCAGGATTTTGCCATGTTGGCCAGCTAGTCTCAAACTTCTGAGCTCAAAGCATTCAGCCCACCTCTGCCTCCTAAAGTGCTGGGATTATAGGCATGAGCCACCACCCCAGCCTTCTCATGATTCTTCATACAGATAAGTGTAGTTAAATTTTTAACTGTTTCTGGTTATTGCACTGCTGAGCCAAAATTTAAGAGTGTTTTGAAAACAAACATGCTTCTTTATAAAATGATGTGTAAAACCTTGTATATCTGGCACAAACAGAGAATCCCCTTTAAAAGTCTATGAAGAAGCATGGTCTGAGAAGACTGGCTTTATTACAACCTATTTTGCACAGTGGTTGAGTAAAATCAGATAAGTGAGCTTAACCAAGATCAGAGAGATGAGAACCCAAGGCTTCACCTCATTCAGTCTCTAGCTGTGTGGCTGTGGGCAAGCTAATCTTTCCGGGTCAGTTTCCTCAGCTGTTGAGTAGAAATAATAGCACTAGCACCTGTGTACCAGGACTTTTTTTTAAAGATTAAATGAGATTATGGTGCAAATTAATTACCCAATACCTGCCAAGTAACACTATTTAGAATACACTGTGGGTGTGGTTGTCGATGCCATGTGCTTGTATAGGTCTCCATATCTAGCTCTTCTTTTCAAGTCAAAGAGAAACATTCCACAGGGATTGATAAACCTATGAAATGACTTCTTGATGCAAAATTTCCCTAGAGAGCTCTCCATTTTCAATTCTCTTTCATTTTTTCTGAATGCTTCAGAGAAGCTTCTCAATTAGGCATTAATGCATGAAAACACATGGCAATCTTCACATGAACAGAGATGTTCAGTGTGAAAGATTAGCCTAGAGCTAGTCTCTGTCAGACTGCAGCTGCTGTGGGAGTGAGAGATGGGGGTTGAAAGGTGTACACCTGTGGGGTATCAAACCAAAACTAGATCTGAAATATCAAAGTCATCAAATTGTTTAGTAGTCTATATATTAATAGAAGCGGAACTCTTTCATCAAAAGATAATATGAGCTGGGCATGGTCATTTTGGGAGGCTGAGATTGGGGGATGCCTTGAACTCAGGAGTTCCAGACCAGCCTGGGCAACATGGCAAACCCTGTCTCTACTAAAAATACAAAAATTAGCTGGACTTGGTTGCATGCATCTATAGTAGTTCCAGCTACTCTGGAGGCTGAAGTGAGAGGTTGGCTTCAGCCCAGGAGGTGGAGGATGCAGTGGGCTGAGATCACTCCACTGTACATCAGCCTGGGCAACAGAGCCAGACACTGTCTCTGAATGAATGAATGAATGATAATATGACCTAGCACTGAGATGTTAGTTTTTAATACCATTTTCCAAAAAGAAAAGGAACAAAAGCTCCTTCAAGAAATAGCTGATTTGAGCTGGGTGCGGTGGTTCATGCCTATAGTCCCAGCAGTTTGGGAGGCCAAGGCAGGCAGATCACCTGAGGTCAGAAGTTCAAGTCCAGCCTGGCCAACATGGAGAAACCTGTCTCTACTAAAAATAGAAAAATTAGCTGAGTGTGGTGGCATGTGCCTGTAACTCCAGCTACTTGGGAGGCTAAGGCAGAATTGCTTGAACCCAGGAGGAGGAGGGTGCAGTGAGCTGAGATTGTGCCATTGCACTCCAGCTCTGGGTGACAGAGCAAGATTCTGTCTTTGAAAAAAAAAATAGCTGATTTTAGAGACAGGGCATGGAATTTACAAGATATATCTGGATTATTTTTTAGTGTCAGAAACTAAGGAATTGGTCAAAAAACAAAATTATGAGAATATATCCACAGATGCCAGCCAGACCTCTCAGTGGCCCAAGCTGGAACAATTTGAGCAACAAAATAAATAATACTGAAGGGGTCTTTACCTCAGAATATAAAGTCCACACGAATAAAAATAAATAACCGAATAAAAAAATAAATGGGGGAGGAGAGGCAATTTTCTCATACATAAGAATTTTAAAAAATTTATATAATTACTTTTTCTATACCCCTTAATTATGAGCTACACTAAGTGACTTGCTTACAAAGAGTACAACAGGGAAAGCCATGTGGCGGGCGGTGGGGAGGAGGATAATTTTACAGTGGAGAATCTTGCAAGTGCTATCTTAGACAGTCGATTAAGGCTAGCACTGTTAATGATGCCACATTAATAGCATGTGCCCTTGATGTATGTTGAGAAGGATATTCAATTTCGGGGAGTGGTCTTCTTTTCCAGAACTCGAAACCCCAGCCTAACCATAAGAAAAATACATCAAACAAACCTAAATCAGGGAATATTCTATAAAATATTTGACCAGTGGCCTTTAAAACTGTGAAAATTGTCAAGGAATATCTGAGTAACTGTTGTATCCCAGAGGAGCCTAAGGAGAGATGACAACTAAATGGATTGTATTATCCTGAATAAAATCCTGGAACAAGAAAAGAACATTTAAGAAAAATGAATAAAAGTCTGAATAAATAATGGAGTTTAGTTAACAGTGATATTAACATTGGCCTGTTAATTGTGGCAAATGTGCCATATTAATAGACGAAGTTAACAATAGAGAAAACTGGGTGCAGGTTATACTCTGTACTAATTTTGCAAATTCTGTAAACCTAAACTTACTCTAAAATAAAGTAGATAATATTTAAGGTATTCCTTAAATGATGTAAATAGCTTTAAACTCAATTTTTCATACTCTCTTTTAAAATTATTCTCATTCTTCAATATAGTAGCTACTAAACACATGTGGTTATTGAGCATTTGAAATGTGTCTAGCCCCAAATGAGACATGCTTTAAGTGTAAAATACATACTTGATCTAGAAGACTTATTCTATATTAAAAAAATATAATGTAAAATATTCTCATTAATAACTTTCATATTGAGATGATATGTCAGTCATATTGGGTTAAATAAAATATAATGTTAAAATTAATTTTCCCTGTTTCTTTTTTATTTTTTTAATATGGCCACTAAAACATTTAAAATTGTATATGTGGCTTACATTATGTTTAGATTGCATAGCATGCTCTGAGCTGTTAACAAGAGCATATTTGAGTATTTTAAAGGGGCCAGAGATATAAATGTTTCAGCCTTTGGGACAGATTTTAAATATAATTATTCATTTGCTCAAGATAGCATCTAAGACCAGACTATGCCCTATGAAGAGTTTGATGCATGGTCTTGGAGTCTAACTTCTCACCTCAGAGATTGCCTGCAGGACCCATCAGCTGTGCTGCTAACATTACCCGGTGCATTATTTTCTGCCAAGGATTCGCTGAGATATCCTGTGGTCTGTATATACCAAAGAAAGACAAGAGAGCAAGACATTCTTTCTCTCCGTTTATCTAAAACAGTAGATTTTTCCATGAATTATGTGTGATTATATCCAAAACTCACAAACCCCATTGCCTGAAGTGGTGGTTTAAGTAAATATAGGACTTTATTCAAGCTTTCTTCTGGGTGATTCTTAGTGAGGTGAATTTTCTTCCTTCAACAAGCTACCGTATTTTTTCTACCTGGAGAAGTTCTCATTCTTTGAGACCTGTCTCCAGGCACCTCTTATTGTCAAGATAGTCTTCTAAGGCTGAATGTCTCTATATTCTGAGAATACTAAGTGAAAAAACACTGCTTTTACAATGCTGTGACATGTTTTTGTCAGGTTTGTAGAGATTCATTTTATCCAATCCATTTTGAGATCATTGGCAGAAGAGACCATATGGCCTTCAGTAGTAGAAAGATATAGGTAAAAATTTTTTAGGCTGAAATAAGTTTCAATACTTGATTTGGACAAACATAAATCCAAGAAGAGTCAAATAAATATAGGCAAAACTATCAGAATCATATAAAACAGTAGGTAACTAATAAATAAATATATAGGTCATAATGTCAATCTTGTATGTATACATAGGTCAGATTTCCAAATATGCTACTTAACTGCTTATCTCCAATTACATTTACACAGGTATGATTTGCAACTTCCCAGCTCTTTCAAAATATACTCTCTCCCTATAATCTCTCTTGTTACCTACCCCACTCTCTTTCTAAATTACTAAGTGATGCTATTTTACCCTTCTAAAGCTGATGATTCTCTTATACATGTTAATGATTAGAATTAATTTTGAAAAAAAATGGTAAAATAAGACACAGTTTGGGTGACTTAAGGGAAGTTAAATTAGTTCGGGCCTCCAGTAGACCAAAGGGGAACACAGGCCTGGGATGGAAACAATGAAGTTACACTCCATAATTATACTATTTGAACTTTGGTGCACTCCTACTATTTGGAGAGGAAAGAAGAAGTTGCTTTCAGTAGAGATAATAGAATCCATAAAAAAATTTTAAAATTTGATAAATGTCACAATAAATTATAATTAAGAACATCTAGTTATTAGGAAAGCAAAAAAAAATATAGACTAGAAGAAGACATTTGTAATACACATATTTGAGAAATAACTTGTATCTAGACTATGTAAAGAATGTCTATAAATCAATAGGAAAATGGCAGACAATGCAATGGAAAAATGAGCAAAGGACTTGGGTACTTCAAAAACAAGGATATCCAAATAGATATTAAAACACATGAAAAAGTACTGAAGTTCATTTGTCATCAGGTAATGTAAATTACAAAAATAATACTATACCAATATGTAACCACCAGAATACAGCAAAGATAAACAAACTGGAAAATATCAAGTGTTGGCAACTGGATGAACCAGATGTCTCCTACTCTAATGGTGGGAGTGTAATGTGGTACAGCCATCTTGAGAACTATTTGACAATGGTGAACCTAGGTATAACCTCAGCAATCCAGTTGTAGATATATAATCAACTGAATGGATATGTATCTTACCAAAAATCACGTCTTAGAAAGTTTATTAAAGCACTGTTCATAAGTGCCACAAATAAAAAACTATGTGAGAGTCCAGTAGAATAGTAAGATGAATAAATTAGTTATATAGTCATACAACAGAATACTATAATGCAATGAGAGCAAGGTGGTCAATAATTACATTTGCAAATGTAGATTAATCTCACAAAATTAATATGGGGGAAACTGAGAAAAAATAAGGAACATACAACAAAAATCAATTTTATATCAAATTCAAAACAAGCTAACCTAATTTATGTTGTTGGAAGTCAGAACAGTAGTTAACCCTGGGTTGGGGGTTGGGAATATAGACTGGATGGGCACACAAGAGCTGTCTAGGGTGCTGGTTCCATGTATGTTTTTAGTTGTAAAAATGTATCAAACTATTTATTTTTGAAACATAAGAAAATTCCAATAAAATAATTTACACATATAATGCTATAATGCAAATTTTTGTCCATTTTAGGCACTGGGACAAACTGGAGTGCTAAACTATCCAGAAAGCACTCATAAGAAGTTGCATGGGAGTGAAGCCTTTATACAGATCCAACAATAGTATTGGTTAGGGTTAGGGTTAGTGTTAGAGTTAAGGTTAGAGTTAGAGTCATATTTAGGGTTAAAGTTTAGGGTTAGGGTTAGGGTTTATACAGGTGTGCTTGGGGCAATCTGTAGTTAAGATTAATGGAGAGCTATTCCTGTTACTTTAGAACTCAGATACTGAGAACTTCACATGCATTATGTAAATTAATCTGCACAATAGTCTCAAGAGATTGAAATATTATCTCAATTTTACAGGAAAGAAATATGCTTGATTTGCCCAAGATAATATTAGAATTACACTCCAACCTGTCAGTTTGACTTCTAGACCTGACTACTTAGCTGCCATGCCATAGTCTGTTTTTCTTACTATCTTTTTCACATTAAATTCCTTCACCATTAGGGGAATATTTTTAGGGCAATTATTGACTGGTAGTGACTTAAGGGTCTCTCTGCACAACCCAGAATCGTCACAATTTAGGATTACAATATGAGATTTTTGTACCATGTTACTCTGTGTACCTAAAATAAGATTTTCTTATTATGCTGATAGACCCTTTGAAAGCAATTAGGAATTAATACCTCAAGGGATGTGCATGTAATGAGGAGTTGCATTAACTCAACAATAGGAAGAAACTAGACGTCCCGCAAAGAAACTTGAATTTAGTTCCATTTTGTTATCATCAAGTTGTGTGATTCTACACATAATACATATGTCTTCTGTGCTTCAGGTTCTGTAGCTGCAAGATGGGAAGAATAATTTCTGATTTGCAAAGTGTAAGCGGGGCATGGTGGCTTATGCCTGTAATCCCAGCCCTTTAGGTAGCTGAGGTGGGAGGATCTCTTTTGAGTCCAGGATTTTGAGACTAATCTGGACAACATAGCATGATCCCATCTCTACAACAGGAACTAAACTTTATCTGGGCACATTGGTGCACACTTGTAGTCCCAGCTACTAGGGAGGAAGAGGTGGGAGGATCTCTTGAGCCAGAGAGGTTGAGGCTTTGGCGAGCTGTGATTGTGCCACTGCATTCTAGCCTGCGCAACAAAGAAAGACCCTGTTTCAAAAGAAACAACAAACAAATAAAACCAAATTGTTTCCTCTTTTAACTTTTTGCTTCCTTTTCTTGCTTTCCTTTATTTATTTATTGGCATTTTTGAGTACTCATGCTATGTTATATAAACCTGACAAATCCTGGTAAATTCTAAGTTGGGAAACAGTTCCAAGTGTTTGTACTAACGATTGTGGTGAGTGTCAGGAGGCAGCAGTAGAGCCAGGATTTCGAGACCACAAGCTAACAAAAAGGAGCCCTTCTTTAGGAAGACATACAAACACACCATTAGGTAAGAAAGTGTATATTTCTTTAGAATTTAAAAAGAAATTACAACAAATAACTGGAGATTTTAGGTCCTTTTCTTCTTGAACAAGAGATGCTGACACAGAACATTTATATGAACATGAATTCTTATAAAAACGTAACTCCTTCTGTCTGCCTAGAACACTCTCTAACTTCTGGTCATTTCCAGCACTACAGTGGCCCATGCAAGTAAGAAGACCTGAAATTTAAGCAACATAAACTTCGTATGTCTTCCTCTGAATGGCGATGAAGCTAGTCCAATGTGGTAGAGAGTTAGAATTATAAGACAATCCCAAAATCCCCACCTGCCTAGTTAACATACCCTGTGTAATCCTCTCCCCTTGAATGTGCTGGGACTTATAAATATAACAGATGTCACTCTCTGATTAGGTTACATTATGTGGTAAAGATAAAGGGATTTTGTGGATGTAACTAAGATCCCTAATCAGATGATAGTGAATTAATCTAAAGGGAAATGATTATGGGTAGACCTGAATCAAGTAAGCAATTAAAGGAGGAATGGGAAAGGTTTTCCTACTGCCCGTGAAAAAGCTGCTATGTCATTCGAGGGCCATGTGGCAAGGAACCCTGCATGAATGGCTATGAGAAACAAAAAGCTGATAGGCAGAAAAAAAAAAGAAAGGAACAAGCAAAAAAAAAAAAACAAAAAACATACACACACAAATCAAAATAATCAAAAAATAACCCAGGGACCTCAGTACTACTATGGGAAGAAATTGAATTCTGTTAACAACTATGTCAACTTAGAATGGGACCCGAAGCTCCAGAAAGCAACCTAACGAGGCTGACATCTTGGTTGCAGCTATGTGAGACCCTGGGAAGAGGGGCATAATGAATTCAGGATTCCTTTCCATGGGATTCAGTGTTTGGAAATGGAACGATGTGATCTCCAAAGATCTTTTCAGCTCTAGTGCTATCAGATGACAAATTCCGTTAATGCCAATGGTACTCTGGACTTTGTAAAAGATTTAATGAATCTAGAAAGCCAGTTCTCTTTCTATTACAAAGTAGATTGGATTCTGTTTTGATAGTTTCTTTCTACATAATTATAGAATAGCAGATGATTCATTCTCAGAAATGCTCTATTAACTTAGATTAACCACACCTAAAACAGAAACCTTCTTGACCTGAGAGTTTTCATGTAGAACTTGCTGATTCAATAGGAAGACATCAAATTATATCCACTGTTAATTTTAAATTAACTCAAAGTATTTAATTAACACCTCTTCAAACAGAAAAGAAATAAAGATACTTTCCGCTAAAGGCAATGAAGACTGCTTAAGAGATTTTTGTAAATCAAATTAAAACCCTGTATCCATTCAAATTCTTTCACAATTAAGAATACTCAGGGTAGAGATGTATGTAAAGCAATCAGAATCTCTGGGGAATGACAAGGGGAGGGATGCTAAGCAAGATTTGATTAAATTTTGAAATTAAGTGAAGCTGAAGCTTTTCATAATTGTAGAAGGAGAACCCAATTCCTCAAGTATATGTTAAAACAAGAAGAAATAGTATAAAACTCATGAGTTCACTAAAGACCATTCAATCAAATTCAACACATCAGAAGCCTCATCAAATACAAGGTTCTGAAATCTTTGTAATCCAGAAAAATAGTAGGGCTGGGTTAGTGAACTCAGCCACTCTATCACCAGTTTGCTAGGTAGTGCAGGCTAGGTAACCTAACATCTTTGGTCTGGACTTCCTTTTCTCATTTTTACCAAAACAGTGATGTGCTATTCATATGAAATCTGCATTTTGCAACATATTTTGCAAAAATCACCTGTTCCTTCAGCTGTTGGCATGTGGCAAAACACGCAGGAACCAGCTTGAAATGGCAAAATCAGTTTTAGGAAAACCTGAATTAAATAGATTTAATATGTATTTTTAAGCTTTTATGAGACTGAAAGGCCATGCGAGTCTTGCAGTGATTGCCCTGTCTGTTCATTCGACAAAAAGATCCCTGTTCTTAGACAGTATCTGGAATTGTGTTGAACAGAACACATGTTGGGAAGCCCCAGATGAGGTGATCTCTACAGACCTTGCCAGCTCGACATCCTCTGAATCTTGATCATCTTGTCTGTGCTTTAGCTGTAGGTACATCCATACCCTTGAAAGGATGTTAACAGGCGTAACACTTTCGACAGCAATTTACTAAGTCTCCTTGATGAAGTCAAACATTTAATTAAATATTCATTAGTTTCAAAGCTGAACCTTATTAACCATGGATTCATTTCAAGTGTGTATTGAAGAACATTCCCTTTTAAGTTCTCTCTCTATAGTTGCAGAAGTTACAGATGTACATACTCGCTTATACTCTAAAAGTTAAAATTATTTAATAAAAACAAGAATTCTTTCAAGCATTATGAGTTCATTGGTCTTTTCCCTAGTTCAGGTAGCCCCAAAGTAAAGATTGCCAAGTTGAGACAGAATTAAACTCTATATAATAAAAATGGAATGTAGTCAAGGACTTCATGACTAAAACACTAAAAGGAATGGCAATAAAAGGCAAGATAGACAAATGGGATCTAATTAAACTCCAGAGCTTCTATACAGCAAAAGAAACCATCATTAGAGTGAATTGGCAACCAAAAGAATGGGAAAAAATTTTTGCAATCTACCCATCTGACAAAGGGCTAATAACCAGAATCTACAAAGAACTAAAACAGATATACAAGAAAAGAACAAACAACCCCATTCAAAAGTGGGCAAAAGATATGAATAGACACTTTTCAAAAGAAGACATATATGAGGCCAACAAACATATGAAAAAATGCTCATCATCACTGGTCATTAGAGACATGCAAATCAAAACCACATTGAGATACTATCTCACGCCGGTTAGAATGGTGATCATTAAAAAATCTGGAGACAACAGATGCTGGAGAGGGTGTGGAGAAATAGGAACACTCTTACACAGTTAGTGGGAGTGTAAATTAGTTCAACCACTGTGGAAGACAGCGTGGTGATTTCTCAAGGATCTTGAAATAGAAATTCCATTTGACCCAGCAATCCCATTACTGGGTATATACCCAAAGAACTATAAATCATTCTACTATAAAGACACATGCACTCGAATGTTCATTGCAGCCCTGTGTACAATAGCAAAGACCTGGAAACAACCCAAATGCCCATCAATGATAGACTGAACAAAGAAATGTGGTACATATACACCGTGGAATAATATGCAGCCATAAAAAACGATGAGTTCATGTCTTTGGAGGGACTTGGATGAAACTGGAAACCATCATTCTCAGCAAACTGACATAAGAACAGAAAGCCAAACACCATATGTTCTCACTCATAGGTGGCTGTTGAACAATGAGAACAGGTGGACGCAGGGAGAGGAGCATCATATACTGGGGGCAGTTGGGGGGTAGGGGAGAGACAGTGGGGAGTGGGGAGGGAGGAGGGTGGGAGGGATAACATGGGGAGAAATTCCAGATACAGTATGCACCTAAAGTTAAATAAATAAATAAATTTAGAAAAAAATTCTGAAAAAAAAAATGGAATGTGTAGGAAAGAAAGCATAGGAAGACCGAAGGCTTTGAAATGAGGTGACCTGGGTTCAACTCAGTTTCTTCACACTAACAGAGTGACCTTGGGCAGGTTACTCAAACACTCTAGGATGCTTCATCCTCATCTCCAATAATGGGTGTAAACAGGCTAGATATTTACTGAGTATTAACTAAAATGCATTAATTAAGTATAGCTTTTTTATTTATTGCAATGGGTATAGTGTTTCTCAAGTGAACATCCTGAACCTATTAGGTAGTATGTCAGTTTAAGCTTGCTAATGAAACATACCTGATTTGTTTCAGGTTTAAAGAGTTTCCTTTCATTTAAAACAATCAATTTTATGTAAAACCTCAGTCTTAAAATTCTGCTCTTTTTTTTCCCTCTCAAAAATGGTGTTGGGGCCATAGATAGGGTAGTATTCTTCTTTATTACTTAACATTTGACCCAATTGAGAAATAAAGGAGTAAATGAAATGGCCAAAATACCACATTTCTATTAATCCAAATAAATAAATAAATCATTATTTTAAGATACACTGTTATTTTGTGTATTTTAGAAAAATAACACTGCTAGTTAATATTTGACAATGTGCTATAATTTATGAATTATATTTTTATTTTAATGGAATTTAGACTTAATTGTTCATATATTTTCATCAAATACTATTCTTATGAAATCTTAAAAGGAAAATATGAAACAAATAAAAGTTTCCTAAAGTGTCTATGTATTCTGAGATTGATTTTTTTAACTCAGATAATCAATTTCTGAGCTTTTCCTACACAATACTGCCCAATTGTCATCAGTATTCTTGATGATGCAACATTCTTAAAATAGTCCATTAAAAAATGAGGGCAATGACAGTAAACAAAACATGGAAGTGATAGAGCTGAACCTTTTACTTAACTTTTATTTTAAGTTCAAGGGTACGAGTGAAGGTTCTTTACATAGGTAAACTTGTGTCATGGGAGTTTGTTGTACAGATTATTTTATCACCCAGGTATTAAGCCTAGTACGCATTAGTAAATTTTCCTGATTCTTTCCCTCCTCCCACCCTCCACCCTTTGATAGGCACCAGTATGTGTTGTTCCCTTCTATGTGTCCACATGGTCCCATCATTTAGTTCCCACTTATGAGCCAGAACATGTGGTATCTGGTATTCTATCCCTGCATTAGTTTGCTGAGGATAATGGCTTCCAGGTCCATCCATGTCCCTGCAAAAAACGTGATCTCATTCTTTTTTATGGCTGCATAGTCGTCCATGGTGTATATATAGACTTTAAAAAAAAAATCCGATCTATTATTGATGGGCATTTAAGTTGACTCTACATCTTTGTTCTTGTGAATAGTATTGCAATGAATATATGCGTGTATGTACCTTTATAATAGAATGATTTATATTCCTTTGGGTATATATCCAGTAATGGGAGTGCTAGGTCAAATGGTATTTCTGTTTTTAAGTCTTTGAGGAATTGCCACTGTCTTCCACAGTGGTTGAAGTAATGTACACTCCCACCAATAGTGTATAATATCCCTTTTTCTCCACAACTTCACCAGCATCTTTTGTTTTCTGACTTTTAAGTAATAGCCCTTCTGACTGGTGTGAGATTGTATCTCACTGTGGTTTTGATTTGCATTTCTATAATAATCAGTGATGTTAAGCTCTTTTAAAACTATGATTTTTGGCCCCATGAATGTCTTTGAAAAGTGTCTGTTCTTATTCTTTGCCCACTTTATGGTTTTTTTTTTTTTTTTTTTGCTTATAAATATGTTTAAGTTCCTTATAGATGCTGGATATTAGACTTTTGTCAGATGCATAGTTTGCCAACATTTTCTCCCATTCTGTAGGTCTTCTGCTTACCCTGTTGATATTTCTTTTGCTGTACAGAAACTCTTTAGTTTAATTAGATCCCACTTGTCAATTTTTGCTTTTGTTACAATTGCTTTTGGCATCTTCATCATGAAATTTTTGCCTGTTTCTATGTTCAGGATGGTATTGCCTAGGTTGTCTTCAAGGGTTTTTGTAGTTTAAGGTTTTACATTTAAATCTTTAATCCATCTTGAGTTAGTTTTTGCATACAGTGTTAGGAAGGGGTTCAGTTTTAGTCTGCTAATGGGTAGCCAGTTATCTCAGCACTATTTATTAAACAGGGAATCCTTTCCCCATTGCTTGTATTTGTTATGTTTGTCAAAGATCAGATAGTTGTAGGTGTGCAGTCTTATTTTTGGGTACTCTATTCTGTTCGTTTGGTCTGTGTGTCTGTTTTTGTACCAGTACCATGCTGTTTCGGTTACTGTAGCCTGAAGTAGAATGTTGGGTAGCGAGATGCTTCCAGCTTTCTTCTTTTTGCTTAGGATTGCCTTAGTTGTTCAGGCTCTTTTTTAGTTCCATGTTAATTGAAAATTTTTTTCCAGTTCCATGAAGAATCTCAAGAATAGTTTAATAGAAATAACATTGAATCTGTAAACTGCTTTGGGTGGTATAGCCACTTTTAAAAATTATACTTTAAGTTCTGGGGTGCATGCGCAGATCATGCAAGTTTGTTACATAGGTATACACATGCCATGGTGATTTGCTGCATGCATCCCCCCGTCATCTACATTAGGAATTTCTCCTAATGTCTCTCTCCAATTCCCCACCCCCTGCTCTCCCTCCCCTAGTTCCCCCCACCCCCAACAGGCCCCAGTGTGTGATGTTTCCCTCCCTTTGTCCATGTGTTCTCATTCAACACCCACTTATGAGTGAGAACATGCAGTGTTTGGTTTTCTGTTCTTGTGTCAGTTTGCTGAGAATGATGGTTTCCAGCTTCACCATGGCCCTGCAAAAGACATGAACTCATCCTTTTTATGGCTGCATAGTATTCCATGGTGTATATGTGCCACATTATCTTTATCTAGTCTATCATTGATGGGCATTTGGGTTGGTTCCAAGTCTTTGCTATTGTGAACAGTGCCACAGTAAACATACGTGTGCATGTGCCTTTGTAATTTTATAATCCTTTGAGTATATACCAAGGGCACAATTAATAATTACGTTGGGAGCATAGGCATAAACCAGAAACAAGCAGGCCTGTTGGATCCTGTGATATGCCACCCATATCCCCCTTCAGAGCGATGGCTCCAGCTGAGAAGAGTTGATGCATCAACATCACACCCTTTCCTCAGAGCATCCTTTATCTGAGTGACCAGTCCATTGTGTAATGTGTGTGCAGAGGAGTGGGGGACAGCCTCCTGCCTCTACGCAGACAACTCTGTTGGACCATCTTCACTTCAGAGCCTCCATACAGTTGGCTGGGACCTCTACTGAGACTGAATTGCAGCTCCCTTTTATTCCTTTCCACTAGACTAAGTATCTGGGGTATTCCCTAATCAAAATGCTTTACCCTGATGTCTACCATCCATCTTAGCTTTGACTACTCAGGGAATCTAAACTGAAAGCCTTGGCAAACTGGAATGCACAGTCATTCTGTTTATGGAGGAGAATGCTAGAATATATAGGCATGTTACCAAATACAAATTACACTTCAAAAAACTTAACTTATACATTCACCTACACACACAGGCAGAGTTTGTTTGTTTTTTTTTCCAAAATATTGCAAAAATAAAATTTGAAAAAATGTTCTTATTACTTTATGGTGTTGAAGATAACCTAGTCTCACCTAATAATTGAATGAGAAAGTCAATATAAAGGGCCTGAAACAGGTCTGACACTCAATAACATAAGAAGTTGCAAATCTTGTTATTTCTTTCCTTTCTCTTCCCTCACTCTTCCTCAAAAATGAGAATTTTATTCTTCACAAAAAGTATGATTTACTCCTAGCAGCTCTGTTTCCAATATTCTGAAAGTTCCTTACAGCATATGTGATTATAGAACAGAATGCAGACTGTACTGAAAGTGTTAGTATTAAAAGAACCTCATTAATTATATTGCATCACATAAAAGACAAACCTATTGCAAAAAAACCCAGAAAACATTATAGTGAAGATCCGGTTTACATGGATTCAGCACTTACATTGTTTTGAAACAAACCGTCATTCCAATTCATAAATCCATTTGTTCAGCATATATTTATGCTTGGGGTGTCTACCATGAACACACTACTTGTTTGAAGTATAAAATTAATATGATATTGTTCTTGCCTTCTAATAAACTATGCTTAAAAGTTATAACTGGATCTGTAAGTAAGAATTTGTAATAATGTCATATATTCTGATAGAGGAATACCTGGATGTTGTGAAAGTTTATAGAAAAAGCACTTAACCATGCCAAAAACAATGAAGGAAATCTTCCAAGATGAGGTGAGGACGGACCTTGGTTCTAATGGAAAAGTACTCATCCAAGGCTTCGAAGGTGTGAAAAATAATTTTCTAGGTTGATATATAGAGTTTGTGTGTAAGAAAGGTACTAGAAAGGGCTAGAAGAGAAAATATGACAATATAACCTTTGCAAAGCTGGTTAACAGTAAGATATTATGTATTAGAAAATAGCTAGATGAAAGGCTTTTGAATGTTCTCATTACAAAGAAATGGTAAATGCATAAGGTGATGGACACACTAAATGCTCTGATTATTATGCAACATATATATATGCCAAATTGTATCCCATAAATATGTACAATTGCAACGTGTCAATTTTTAAAAAATAATTTGAGTAATAACCTTTATTAAACATTGACTGTAAGCAGAACACTGTCACAAGCACATTGCTTATATGAAGTTATTAGATTTTCATGACTCTATGAATTAGAAACTGTAATTATCCCTATTTTACAGAATTTAAAACTGAGGCACCAAAAAATGAAGCAATTTGTCCAAGATCACATTGTGACTAAGCCAGAGTTTTAACCAAGGCATCTGGCCCTACATGCCATGTTCTATTCCTGTTTTCCATTCTCTCATTGTTTTGAAGATGATATGTTATCATTGAAAATCATACTTTATATTGGATGCATGTTGATAGTATAAATCAAATTATTACATCAGGGCATACATAAATAAAGATATCAAAAGCTGGTTTGGGAACAGAAATATCATAGCAAAGAATTATAAATTCAGCATATATCTAAGTGTTTATAGTGTCCACAGCAGGAATATAAAGTTGTATGCTCCAAAATTTGCAGATTATCAAGATCATAAATGCAGTTTTTGGAGGTTGAGTGTTGAAGATTTATTTTTAACTGATTTTATTTAAAATTACAATGTTTGCCCATATTAGTCAAACTTAATTTCAAATCACAACCCTGTCTCTCACCAGTTTTAAGGCTTGGGGCAAATCACCTACTTTCTCAGCTATAAACTCAAATTTCTGCTGTTTAAAATTTTTATATATGTATATATATATATACACACACACATATATATAAGACATACATAAATGTAATCATAAATATATTTAATATGTATGAAATGATGTAATATAAATATATATAAAATATAAATATATATTAATTATTCTCAAAGAGCTTTCATAATGATTAAATAAATGAATTTAGTAAACTTCCTGAAACATTGTAGGCTCTTAAATATTTTAGTTTTATTTTCTTACAATCCTGCAGAAAAGTTTTAAAATATTTTTATTTGTCTAAGGTTTGAAATGCTAATGACTTGCAAGCTATAACTTTTTTTGAAGGATATGTTTTTCCTTTTTTGATGTGTATCAAAAAATATTCCTTCCACTGCAGTCATTTTGTTTAAAACCCAGTAACTTTGACCTTACAAAGTCAATATTGTTGTTTGCATTTCTTGAGTTTGGCAAAAAACAAGGTCCCAAGCACTGAAGCAAATCTTTTTCTGTCTCCCTTGATCTATTTTTCCTGCCTTGAAGAAAATGTTTCATGTGTTTGACTCCTCTATTTATATCTCAATTCACAGCGTTACCAGATTTGCATGTTCACATTCACATTTTCATTTGTAAGATTTATATAGAACATGTCCTTTGCATAAGTGTGCAACATAAAATACAGATTGTATATAAAGAATAAAATGCATTTCTTATCTCCGAATATATGAGCTTCAAACATAAATTCAATAATGACACTCCACTGAGGGAAAAAGTATTCCAAGTATTGCTGATAAATTGTGTGAGGACCTGAGAACCTGAAATTTTCCCAGAGAAAAGAGCAGTGGGGTCAAGTCTTTCGGGGAAGAGAAAAGTGAAGGAAGCCCAGAAGTAGGTGAAGTTAGGAAGAGAACAAGAAGATGGTGGTATGAGGCATGCCAGAAGAAGAGTGACCAACAAAGGCAATTTCTGCAGAGTGGCTAAGTGGTAGGCAGCTTCTTAAACATGACTGTTTCACCATTTAGACAGGCACAGGCGAAAATACAGAGAATATAGTCCTCACGTTGTGGGAGATGGAAGCCTGAGGTGTCTTGGGTTGAGGGGGATAATTAGGCAAACATATCCTAGTTCTCATCCATTCCAGCTGTGTGACCACAGGTATCTCCTTTACACTTTCTGTTTCCCTAAAGTGGCTACATTCATGCTTTCTTTAAGGTGCTGTTTGAAGTATTAATATTATAGTAACATGCAAAGTATGTGACAATGTTTTTTATAACAACAAAGGTTCTCAATAGATGGTGGTTGTGTTGTTTTTAGCACTGTTAACATTTTTAATCTATATTTAAGATGGTAAGAAATAAAGGAGAGAGAGAAGAAGAGAAAAAAATAGAGACTGATTCAACTGTGTAGTTAACTTTGACTTTGACTTTTTAAATCTTACTCAAAATCTGCTTGGTTTTTTTTGTTGCTGTTGCTAAATACACCATAGTCTTGCCGTGTTATATTATCATTTTCTTTTGAGATTTTGCTTTGTCTCCAGTCCCTGAAACAGACTAATTCTGCCTTCTGTTTCTAAGAGCACTGAAAACTAGCGGCTTTCTTATTAATGGTCCTGCAAAGGGCCAGACAAAGTTACAGTTATCAGCATTCCAAAATAATATTTTCATTTCTTTGTTGACCAAACTTAAAAATTCTTTTCTAACATTTTTTTAGAAAATTAATGTTATTACAATATTTTGTTCTTTTATAAAATTGGTTTGACCTGTGTAGATTCAATTGACTATATTCTGGAAATATTATGCATCTCTTGTAATGCCTATTAGTTATCACTAACTACTCTAAGAGATCAACTCTGAAGTCTCAGTGTTCTGATACAAGAGAAGTTCTTTCTCAGAGTTCAATCTGAGAAGGCAGAGGTAGAGGATGGTTGCTGTGCTTGAAGAACCCAGTTGGTAGAGATTGCATCTTTTTCAACATTTGGGTTCTAAGATCAGCCTGGATTTTGACAGCCAGCTAGCATAAATCAATAGGAGACAATGAGCAGTACTCAGGAGGGTTTTATGGTCCAGACCCGAAAGTGTTGTTCATCTCTTTCATTCACACTGCTTGTTCAGAACTCAGTTCTATCTAGATTAGAGGGGCTCCAGAAATACAGTCTGTCTGCTTTACAATTCCACACTGTAAATAGGAAACTGCAGTGGTCATATTTCCATCGATGTCACTGTCCATATAAGAAATTTTAATCTGATGGACATTTACATTTTTGATGGGCTGAACATCCAGTGAAGAGCTCTGTTTGCTTAAGGATGAATGGCACTTTTTTTTATTGTACCGAGGTTTGCTCTTGTAATCTCAAATACTGAAAAGTGGCGTGAAGCCCTCCCTTTATTTAGTGGCAAAAAGATGGGTTTGACTCATCAGGTCCTTACCAGATGAGTCTTGACTTTCCTGAGCTCTAATTTCCTCATCCGTGAAATTGTGAGAGTATGACAGACCTTGCCAATGTTACTTAAGAGTTACTTGACTTCTCTGAGATCTGAGAATCTGTTAATGAAATTGTGAGAATAGAAAAGATCTTACCAATGTTTTATAAGGTCTGGAGGAAAAATATGTAAAATGTGCGTATTAGCCATCTAAGTGTCTAGTACAAAGTGGATGCTTATTATTAGCTGGTATTGCAATTATTTGCATTAATACTAAATAATGACTTGCAAAGGCTACATCATGGATAACATTATTGATATTAACAAGATAGCTGATAAACCATAATATCACTTTTAACACCTCAATGGTTTGTGATAGATCCGTTTAACATTGGTAGCCTTCAGAATTCAAACTGACATGGATGATGATCTTAATCTTTTTTTACTCAATAGTAGTTCCACCTGGATTACTTTAGAGCTATGTTGACGAAGAAACTGAATTTTCATCGTTGCTTATAGTATGTAAATATCATTAAATACATTACTCAATAAATCATTTTCAGTTTCTTAGAGAAACAAAATATCTGTGATCTTGTGTATGGCACCTATGAACTTGAAGGGCAGCTCATACACTCTTAGACATTTGTTTCATTTTTCTAATACTTTAGATCATTGTAAAGAAGATTTCTTTAGAGAATTATTTTGTTTATTTGACATATCCAGTTACCGTTCAATATTTGAACGTAAGAAAATATGTGAAATACATACTGTCACCATGTTCTTGGAAGGTATCTCTGATAGAATTAATGACTTTTCAGAGTAGAAGTAACTTCTGAAATGTGTAATGATTATTTTAACCTTCATGTGTATTTCTTAAAGAGTAAAGTTGGTAACTAATTCCTCATCGTAAGAAGCTTTGAAGCCTATTAGGATTTACCCTTTCAAAATGTTTGTAGCAATTACTTTTCCGTGGGACAAACCTGGGAATAGACAAACTCTAAGCTCTGTTTCAACTCCAGTCTTAGAAAAATAATTTAACTTCTACCAGTTTTAGGCATCTTGTCTATGAAATGAAAGCAATAATACCAATAATACCTACTACACAGAGATTGAAAGCATTCAGAGCAGTACATGAACAAATTGGATGTTCCATATATGTTTGTTCTATTTGAATATAAGTTTGACGTTTCTATGATAGTATTAGAAACTTCATTTTAGAAAGATTTGCATTTTTGTTATGGAAAGTGGCTACCCTCTGAAAGTCACTAAATCTAAAATTCAAATAGAACACATTCTAAAGGAGACCATAAGTGCTCTGTTTGCTTGGTACTGTTTACACATGTTTTCCAACACAATTTGCTGGAGAATGAGATGAGATAAGTGGAGATGTTTGTTATTAAATTCTGTTCCTTGCATTTTAGCTACATCAGTGAAAGCAGGTTTCTGGATTCTAAGTGCTAGAAAATGACTTATTGAAGTGTGAAAGCGGAACTGTGTATTGAAAATTGCAAAACACATAGAGCTGGCTTGTCTGTCTTACCAGAGAAGCTGGTTTTGTAAGAACTTAAGTAGTTAAACCTTAAAGTCACCTCTACCTTATTATTGGAAGCAAACACTCTACCCCTTTATATATACCTCTTGCCCTGGAAAAAAAATATCCCATAGCTGATATGTTGTAAATGTTAATTAATTCACTGCCATTTCTTGCACTATCTTTTGCATTTTAATTGCTATATAGTTTGAACTGGTGACTATTTTATCCAAACCCAAAACCAGGACACATTGTCTAACACAAGGTCTGACATTAGGCTATAAACTGTGCCAAAAACAATATACAGGCTCAGTCACAGACTGAAAACATAGGACTTTACATCCACTAATAATCCTTATGACATCAACCAAGTGTCCTCATTTCTTGGGGAGCATCCTCATCTAGAAAGTCAGGAAAATATAAATGACATCTGAGACTGAGATAAAATGTTAATTTTTCTATTTCGCTTCTAGATGTATGAGATCTAGATGTATTCTGAAAGATAACAGTTCATAGAAAAATACTGGAGTTTCTCTAGTATAACATGTAAAATTAGAACCTTACAGGATTTCTGAGCTATTACTAAGTAGCCTGTTCTAGAACTTACATCGAGAGAAAAGAAAAAATAGAGAAGTGAAATTAAAAATCACTAAATATTAGGGGTCACCTATTCAAAAAAATCCCCTACTTAACAATAACTAATTTAATCTTTCCAACAATCCTCTTTTGAACATTTCAGTTTTATGGAAGCAGAGAATCCAAGAAATTTAGTAACTTATCCAAGGTCACACAAATTCTAAGCGGCAGTCTAAGAATTTAAGTCTGGTCATGACCCTTTTGCGAAACCAAGTTAAACTTCTACCACTCTGTGGTTTTTCCAAACAATTCAAATACATCGTTCCAATACCAACCAATTATCAGACATAAATTGTCTTAATTCAATTCAATTTTGACACAAGCTGCTCAGAGTGGCAGACCCCACAGATAGTCCACAAGACTGTCACCACTTTAGACGTCAGCTGCAAATGGCATGCCCAGGCTACCTGCAAATTCAGGGCTCCCTTCATATGATAGGCAAATGAGTTTTTATAATTTGCTAAAACAACTCAAAGAACTTAGGAAAGTACTGTACTGTACTTACAGGTTTATTATAAATGATACAACTTAGGAACAGTTAAATGAAAGAGATGCATATGGCAAGGTATGGAGGAGCAGGTGTACACAGCTTCAAGACCCTCTCTGAGAATGCTACCCACTCACACTTCACCAGCAGGGAAGCTCCCTGAAATCTTTATTTCAGAGTTCTCATGGAAGGTTCATTACACAGACAAGATTGACTGCATCATTGGACACTGATGACTGAACTCAATGTCCATCCCTTCCCATTCCACAGAGGTTGGGGTGGAGCTGTTAGCTTTAACCCTGTACTCACATTATTGGCTTCTCTGGTGACCAGACCCCATCTTGAAGCTATCTAGAGGCCTGCCAAGAATTACCTTGTAAATATTAACTGAGATATAGTCAAATGGGGCTCATTGTCAGTAACAAAAGTCATTCTTGTCACTCAGGAAATTCCAAGGATTTTTAGGAACTCTTCTCCAGGAATCAGGAACAAAGACCAAATATATACATTTAATTATATACCACAACAACCCATAACATAGATCACAGTAAGAGCTCTATCTACATTTCATATGTTTAAATTTACCAAACAGGGCTTTTGGGTTCAGAGACAAGAAATTAACTAGCAAAGTTGACATGTTACAAGACTGAAATCTATCAATCTAGGGAACCCAGTCCTTGGACCACCAGAGACACACTTCCTTGAGGTATGCCTGTTTGAGACCAATCTTAGGGTCAAGAGAGCACATGTATCTAATGGCCACTCTATTGTTTGTAGATAGTTTATCATAGTTTCACTGCATTTAAAATTGAATATTGATAGATATCATTTTAAACATGAAGATCTAAATTAATGGCTGAGAATGTCAAAGCTAAGCAGTAAATTAGTTGCAATAAATGACTCCTTGAAGATGAAAAGAATAAAATACAACCACCCTATGTTATCACCATAAGGAACCTATCAGAAAAGAGAAAAATTGTATACACGTTTCAAATATAACAAGAACATTTCAAGCTTGGGTCCTGTAGCTGCCAGTTTAAACATCTAAAAAAGCCTTACACTATTATAATTAATTAATCAATGAATAATATGTTTATATGCTTAAAATTTTTACTGCTAGGTAGTAAATCCACAAGTGTGAAGACTGTGCCTGTATTATTTGCTACTGTGTTCACGATACCTATCATGGCATCTGACACACAGCAAGAACTTAGTAAAGTTTTGTTGAATTAATAAATGAAGGAATCAGAGAGACCTAGTTTTGAATCTTGATCTCTGTAGTTACTGTGAGCTTGAACTACTTAACCTCTCCGAGCCTCAGTTTTCTAAATATTTATAATAGTACTATTAACTTCTTTGAGTTATTGGGAGATTTTAATAAGACAATGCATGCAGTCTGCTTATCATAGAGTACGGCAAATAGTATGTATTCAAAAGTTACCTCTTATTATGATGGTGTAAGCAAAAGTTTAAATGGTACAGAAGAACAAAAATAAAGTTTAAGATATAACCTATAGTCCATATTTCTATAAGCCATTCAAGATGTTATTTCATTAAAGCTTCTTGATTAAATTTTCTTTATTCCAATAATTATCTTGCACTTCTTAGTAGATATTCAAGCTAATTGAATTAACATATGCATGCATAAGTAGAAATGCAATATTCTATTTCAACAAACAGGTACTGAGCCTATAATACATGATAAATAAGATGATGAACAAAAGGTAATCTCTGCACTAAGCATGTTGGAGTGTGTTTATGGGGAAAATATCTAAATTAATCTTTGCAATGAAGAGTGATATACTGTGTTGAAAACATTTGACAATCAATGATCACCCATCCGCATACACAGAGCCAGGGTAAATTACCACGGGTCACTTTAGCATGGTAATTCATAGCTCAGAAAACTTCTTCCCATTCTAATTCCCTTTATTATTTCAGTGTAATATTGCACATCTCTCTGCACCCATTGCTTGGGTGCATGAATTGAAGCAAATATAATTTCAGTGATTTGTCCAATGTTTTGCAACCCAAGAAATGGTATCCATTCATTCCGAGTTTATGTCTGGTGTCCCTATCTATTACACACATCCCCCTTAGTTTTGCTCCTTTAGTAGCTAACAGTAGTACGATTTCTACTAAATGTATATGGCTGTATTTCTGCTATGCATATATAGTTCTCATTCCATTAGCCTTTCTTCATTAGTCCATTTTATGTCTTTTTAAAAATTTTTGTAGGTACAGAGTCTGTGTATATGTTTATGGGATATATGGGATATTTTGATACAGGCATACAATGTGTAGTAATTGGGGTTAATTTGAAAGTTAATAACTCCCAGGCCAGGCATGGTGGCTCATGTCTGTAATCCCAGCATTTTGAGAGACAGAGGTGGGTGGATCACTTAAGGTCAGAAGTTCAGACCATCCTGGCCAACCTGGCAAAACCCGTCTCTACTAAAAATACAAAAATTAGTTGGACTTGATGGTGCACATCTGTAGTCCCAGTTAATCAGGAGGCTGAGGCATGAGAATCATTTGAACCTGGGAGTCAGAGGTTGCAATGAGCTGAGATTGCACCACTGTACTCTAGCCTGAGCAACAGAGTGAGACTGTCTCAAAAAAAAAAAAAAAAAAGAAGAAGTAAAGTAATAAATCTCTTTAAGTACTCTGATGAAGTGAGAAATGGGCCATGAGACTTTGAACTAAAAGTTTCAGTGAGGATTTTCGTTTTTAAAATAAGAAGGTAAGTAGCACCCCTAGTAGAATGAGGCTTTACCATCAGTACAACGAGACTAATAGTACAGTTATTTCAGAGGGCTACTGTGAAGATTATAAAAGATAATATATACAGTGTCTAGCACAAGCTAGATGCTCAATATTTCTTAGTTCTCTTCCCCTTTCCTGTCAAGTGCTCCTACAATTGAAAATTTCCACTGTCTCTTCTGCAACTACACACACAACTTTAATGTCCAAGAAAATGACTTTAGAACTCCACAGATAGCATTGTTTGGAACTAGCATTGTAGAAGACACGCACACAGCAGGTTGAAGACATACTGCATTTTATTTACATAGGAAAGCTAATAGCTCCCATTATGTCTATATAACCGCCCTCGCCTTTCCTAGACTGCAGCCCGGGCTGTATAACTGGGCAGAGACTGCACAATTCCAAAGATTTTTCAAACTGTTACAAATTAGAATCCATGAGGGAAAGGCTCACTAGAGGACATCACAGGCGAGGTTATCATTTTTCCCTTTTGAAGTTGGGCTTCATATCTTTTTCTCATTACAATCATTACTTTGAAATATGATTTTTTTAAACAGTAATTTTCTAGAACAAAAGGGATAATACTATATTTCAAAAGCTTTACTGTGAAATTAAACCTTTGAACTACTGTGAAAGAAATTATTCCCTCAAGGCTGCAAGGCTTAAAGGTTATTAAAAATTTAATTTAAAAAAAGGCATCCAGGAAAAAAAAAGTATATAAATGCTACTTAGAACCCAGATTGCCCAATTTAATAACTCCCATTGCTCCTTATTTTTAAATAATCTGGAAATGTGAACAAATGCACTTCATTTTTTCAGTGGCTCATCAATATGTCAACAGATGGCTGGCACTGCTCGTTACCATCATCTGTTTTCAACTAGAGGCACATGCAGTGCAGTGGCTCAGCTGGTATCTTCTGCCTCCCCCATTTAACAGAGGGAAGAGCACAATGTAGAAGAATCACGAGGCACAGGTCACACTGAATCGGGAGAATCCCTCAAACTGCAGATCTATTGATTGTAATTGTTAATTATTGTAAGAACAAGTATCTAAACCATGGCATAAATGGACAACACTTCAAGGACTGGTAGATTAGAAGAGTTTCAGTTTCCTCATTTGTAAAATGAAGAGCATTTTTTTCATTGTGATACAGACATGATATTAACACCTTCATTAAATAGGCAGTGTGACATTAGGTTGCTTTTTGGGCCCTAGTTTCCTCATCTGTAACTGGGGATTATAACAGTACTTATTTCACCTATTTCGCATGGTTGGCATGGATATTAAATCAGTTTATGCATATACAATGCTATATAAATAGCTTCTGGCACATAGTAAGCACAATGTATCATTATTATCATTATTAGTTTTATTTCTATCATGTCCAAATAATTCTTAAGATAAAAAGATGTCCACGCCCCTAAAGAGCTCGAAAGTAAGTAGAAGAGACATATAAGCAACCAAGATAAAAGTTACAGCATAATAGGATACAAATCAAAGGTACGTTGAAGGTAGATGTTTGTGATTTGGATCTGCCTGGGTGGTGATGTTGTCAGTGGAATATGTGGCTGGGGAAGGCTTCCCTGAGGAGGTGCCTCAGGAGAACCATTCTAAACAACAAAGTATAAAAGTGGATGGCACATTAATAAGGCCTATTTCTCAGGGGCACAGCAGAAAAATAAGTAACAAAAAACTATGCTTCTCAACCCTGACTACAATGCAAAATCACCCACAAGGCTGCTTAAAAATACCATCTCCTGATTTACGGAACACAATCTACAAGGCTGGGGACTAGGTATAGGTGATTTTAACAACCTGCATGCAGAAGTCTGATGCCCAGCTAGGGTCAAAACTGACTGCAGTAATGCATAGTCAGAGCACATTGTCAATAGTCAGAGGACAAATACTAGGTACCCTTATTATTGATTCACATGTATGTACTTAAATATGATGATCTCAAAGACCTCTCTTTACATATACACTTTGTCAAGTATGTCCACACACCAGGGGAAGTAGTGGCACGCAAGATCATTAATTACAAGCACAAAAAGTTGGACTCACAATAAAGCTTTCACCAAGTTGGAAAAATGACCCAACTTGTGCTTCAAAAAGAGGCTATATCTGTGTTCTGTTTCTTAAAGAATACCCAATATTAACATAAAGATCTTCATAAAACTAATTATCAGTAGGCTCCAGTTTATTCAGCAAGATCCAGACTTGTCTCTTTGACAACATTTCACTTGCTGTAGTTTCATCCCTAGAGTTTCTCACCCACTAATCTGTTAACGTTGAACTTTCTGGAACTACAAGTTCTTCCCACTAGACTATGTGCTCCTTGAGGACAGTGGCAGGAAGTCTGCCATTCACTGTTGTTTCTCTAGCATCTGGTAAGGTACTTGTCATGTAGTAGGTGCTAGTAAATATTTATTTAGTAAATGATATTTTGTTGAATTATTTCTTCCCACAGGCCTAACTTGAATGCCATTTGGCTCTCTGATTGAATGCTTTTGTAAAAGGGTTGCTTTGTAACCGGGGAGAGCATGGGGGAATCTCAAAGACACTCCCAATTCCCTGATCCAAGGTTCTTGGCCTCTCTCAACCCAAAGAATGGGGAAAGGGGCCCCAGAGGCATGGTGAGTTTGCCATTTGAATAAATATTGTGGACCCAAAGAGTTTTGCAGAGAGCAATTTGTTAGGCAGGGAGAGAGAAAGAGAGAGAGAGAGAGAGAGACAGCTCCCACACTGCCATGGGAGGGGATCCAGAGAAGGATTCCATATAGGGAGGGAGCAGCAGGATTTTAAACCTTGAGTTATTCCCTCCCCATTCATATTTTCATCCAATGAGAGGAGTTCTTTCAAACTTCCTCTGGCGTGATTGATCTTTGACTCTGATACCGGATTGGCCGCTTGGTCTGCAACAGAGCCCCCTCCTTCCAGAGCTTTTGGTGGACTTTTTGGACAAAGAGGCCCATCTGGATTTCTCTTCCTAGCGTGTGCATGGGAAACCCAGACAAAGAACTTTACATTTCTGGATGGAGGGGTGGAGTCAGGAAACTCCTGCCCTTGAAACCCTGCTCCTGTGGACCTGAGAAGAGTCCCTCAGTTCCCCAATTTAAACAGGAAAGTCCAACTGCCTTTGGGACACACGCATCGATCACTCTTTAACTACTTCCTGCTGAATTGGGGCATACAGGGGGCCCTGAAGTTGAGGTTTCTTCCAGAATGGAGTCTTCCAGGGGTGCAGGTTGATCCAGAGGTCCATGATAGAACTCATGAGCCAAGGACATCTGGGGTTCCATTTTCAAGACCATTGGTTGCCTTATGGCTTTAATTTTAGAAGAAACAAATTTGACCAGAAGGTTAAAGATGAGAGGCCCGAAGGACAGCAATAATAGAATGGTTATAAACAGGCCTAGAAGAGGATAGTCAGGACAACCAGTTGTTAAACAAGTGCTGCGATCCTGTTTCTTGAAGGTCTTTAGCCCTGCGTTTGATTCGGTCCCTGAGTTCTTTAACTTTAAGACAATACCCGATTGGTTTACAAAGTAGTAGCATTCTTTTCCTAAAAAGAGACAGGTTCCTCCTCTCTCTGCTGTTAGCAGATCCAGGGCCCTTCTATTTTGAAGAGCTATAGCAGCTAAAGAGTTAAGCTGCTTCTGCAGAGAGAATTAGCAACCTTTTCCATGTTATTATTTAACTCCTGTGATAGCTTATAGTAAAACTGAGTAGAGGTAGTAATTGGAGAAGAGCATATCTCCCCAGTTACAGCTTAGGAGCTGGGAGAAAAATCGGGACACTGCTTGTCCTAGGGATCCTCGGACAGTTACAGACTTGGAGGACAACCGTTCAGGACAGGAAAGCAAAACTGAGAAGGCCACACCAGTGTCCAGGAGGAGACTGGCCTCCTGGCCGTCTACTGTTATCTTTACCCGGGGCTCAGTGAGGGTGATGGTTTGTGCTGGCACTTGTCCTGGGCACCCTCAGTCCTGCTGTTGGGTCATCTGGTTAGTTACCTCAGGCCCTGGGAAACTTCATCCCCTGCAACAGTGTGCCTTCCAGTGATCCCCTTGGCACAGTGGACAAGGATGACGAGGTGGTCCATTCCTCTGGGGACAATCTTTCTTAAAGTGTCCCGGTAGGCTGCAGTGGTAGCACTCTCTGCCAGACTGACGGCTAACCCAAGCCTTTCTCTCTTCCGAGCCCCTTGGGTCTACTTGCCTGAAGGCCATGATGAGGGCTGCGGCCTTTCTCTGGTCCCTCCTGTCCCCTTCAGCCTGTTCCTCCTGCTTTCTATTACAGAACACAGAGGTTGCTAGATTTAATAATGACTCTAGTCTCTGTTCTGCCCCCAGGGCCAGCTTCTGGAGCTTCCTTCTAATGTCTGCTGCTGATTGCATAATAAATTTGTCTTTTAGTATTAGCTGACCCTTGATGGAGTCTGGTGACAGGGGAGTATACTTTCTTAAGATCTCCTGTCACCACTCAAGGATGGCTGTTGGGTTTTCTTCCTTTTCCTGAGTTATGGTCAATAACATTGCATAGTTCATGGGCTTTTTCCTAGTTCTCTTTAATCCCTCAATTATGCAAGTTAATAGGTGCCTATGGCTCCAGTCCCCCTGTTCTGAGTAAGAATCCCAGCGAGGCTCCATACTAGGGACTGCTTGTCTGCCTGTAGGGAATGTATCCTTCTCCTCTGGTGTCATTTTGTCATGTACTTGACTAAGGTACCAGCTGTCCCCAAGCTCTTGAGCCGCTGCTAGAGCAGCCGCTCTCTCATTGCTGGTTAGGGTCTGACTAAGCAATAATATGATATCTTTCCAATCCAATTCAAAGGACTGACCCAGGCCCTGCAGAACATCTATGTACTTGTCCGGGTCATCTGATAATTTTCCTAAGTCCGCCTTGATTTGCTCTAAGTCAGAAAGTGAAAAGGGGTATATACCTTGGTTGGGCCAAATTCTCCTCCTACTGCCTGTAGGGGGCAGAGTTGGGGCATCCTAGTAGCCTGAGGTGCCTTGGATGCTTTGGCCTTCCCTGACTCCTCTTGGGTTATAGGAGCTGAGGAGACCTGGTCAGCATTGGTGGAGGGAGGAGCCACAGGGAGTCCTAAATGTGGGGGTAGTCCTGAGGGGGGGCCAGTAGGGTAGAGGTTACAGGCCTTACATAGCTGACATTATCCCTTAGGGAAAAGAAAACTTGCACATAGGGGACCTCAATCCATTTACCTTCCCTCTTACAGAAAAAGTCTAATTGTAGAAGGGTGTTATAATTTATACTTCCCTCAGGAGACCAGGTTTCTCCACTCAGCAGAGGGTATCGCTGAGGGGATCCAGAGAAGGATTCCATATAGGGAGGGAGAGAATCCCAGACAAAGAACTTCTCTTCCACACCATTTGGCAGAGAAAAATGAGCCACTTCTTCTTTGAAGATCTTGGGTGAAATTGGTCCCAGTTATCCAGGATACACTTTAGGGCAATTTTGCCTTGGGAAGAGTAGCACTCATCTGAAATCAGACACGGGGATGGCTGCATCCCTGGTTATTTCAACTGCTAGCCCTGGGGCACCCCCCAGTTATAGCACCTTGTAATTTCCTTGCACCCTAGATGTGTGATCATCTTCTGGGCCCCCCATGTGCCAAGTTTAATCATGCTTTCTGGTGTCATGGGCACACTCCCACTGTCAAAATGTCCTTGTGGCCACCTTAAGGACATGGGGACAGCCAGGACTAGTGGCCCTGCACTGGAGCATCCTTGAAGAACTAGGCCAGTGAGGATTGGGCGATGGGTGGCAATATTCCCGGTCTAGAGTTCAATTAACATAGGCCTGACCATAAAACTGCCCTAGGAGGATAAACTCCTTGAGAGGGGCCTTTAAGCCCAACAATCTTAAAGAAGGTAATGGATGGCCTCATGGCCACATGGCCGCATGGCTGAGGCTGGATCTATGCCCTTGGGACCTGGGCTTTCTCCCCCATCCCACTTTCCATTATAGGAATATGTCCTAGGGTTGTGGGGCCTGTCATTAACTATTTGAGCCTCAGATCTGGTCTGACTATGGTATTCTAGATGGAGAAGTTCTACCACACAGAAAGCCAGTCCTAGGTAAGACAAATTGTACATCATTGGATTCTGGCACCACTCAGTTGTATTGGGAAGTTGCAGGTGACAAAAAACATAATGTCCTCTAGCCTCCAGTACCTACCGATAGACTCTGGCTCTGTTAGGACCTAACCTAGCACTGCGGACTGAGGGAACTGGCCCTGTGTACTTATACTGTAGGAGGTCCTCATAGGCATAAGCCTGAGGGCACCACAGGCAAGGGCCCCTGGATTGCCACTCCAAGAACCTCAAAGTCTCAGCAAAAAGGGTAATAGCCTCCTGTGTAGAAAATATCTTAGAGGAAAGAGCCAGGAAGAAGTTTGCCTTATGGAAATCTGGACCCAGGAGGTAAGGGTCTGAAAGGCTGGGGATGGCTCACATAGGCAGCTTTTTCTTTGGAGGTTTAACCGGGGCCCCTGACCTCAACCTTACTGAACTAGGAGTTTGGGACCTCGCTCTTTCCTCTGGCTGGACCTTGGCTTGGCCCAGAGAAAGAAAGAACAACAAGAAAGGGAATCTGGTTTGGAGAAAGCCTCACACCTGTGTCTTTAGGCCGCACTTTTGAAAGGCTGGGAGTGGCTTGCATAGGTGGCTACCACCTCACACAGGCCCAGCCACCCTCTGCTCCACGCAGGCAGCGCCCATCCAGGTTTGCCTCCACTGTCACTGCTGTGGCTTTTAGATAGCTGGCGGGCACCCAGTCTTTACCTCCTTAACAAATTTAAAAGAAAAAGGACAGATTAACAAGAGAAAGGAGTCCGATAGTGAAAAGACAGATTAGCAAGTGAAAGGGTTCCAATACCACTCACTGCTCTGAAGTCTGATGTTTTCCTGGCTGGCTCGCCAAAAGATGTAATGGGGGTTGGTGTAGGGGCATCCCGAAGATGCTCCCAGTTCCCTGATCCAAGGTTCTTGACCTCTCTTACCCAGAAGAATGGGGAAAGGGGACCCAGAGGCTGGTGAGTTTGCCATTTAAATAAATATGGAGTTTTGCAGAGAGTGATTTATTAGTCAGGGAGAGAAAAAAAAGAGAGAGACAGCTCCTATGCTGCTGTGCGAGGGGACCCAGAGAAGGATTCCATATAGAGAGGGAGCAGTGGGATTTTAACCCTTGAGTTATTCCTTCCCCATTCATGTTCTCATCCAATGAGAGGAGTTCTTCCAAACTTCCTGTGGAGTCATGGGTCTTTGACTCTGATGTCGGATTGGCTGCTTGGTTCACAACAGAGCCCCCTCCTCCCAGAGCTTTCAGTGGGCTTTTTGGACAAAGAAGCTCACCTGGATTTTTCCACCTATGCACCCATAGGAACCCCAGACAAAGAACTTTACATTCCTGGATGGAGGGTTGCAGCTGGGAAACTCCTGCCTTTGAAACCCTGCCCCTTGTGGACCCAGGAAGAGTCCCTCAGCTTCTCAATATTCAGAGAGATCAGCTCATTTTAAAAGAATATTTATAAGGACCAGTGACATTTCCCTGGTATTATTATAAATAATTATATTCAGCATAATGCAGGCAAATACTTTAATTCTGTTTTGTGCTTCCATACAAAGAAGTGGATAATGTCCATGTTTGCCCACCTAGGCCGTGACCTCAAGCTTCTACCTCCCACATTGACTTATTAAGTTATATCCCACTAATATGCTCAGATCAGGCTATGTCTGTAGCTGTCATTTTCATAGAGAGTCTATGATACTGGCAACATCTGACAATTTGTTAAATATTCTAATTTTTTCATATGTGAATAATTATATACAATAAAATATTTATAATAAAAATATATTTCCTGGTTCTTTTTAGAAGTCTGGGTTTTACACGTTCTTTCTCCTATTGTCTAGAGTTAAGCAGAGCTAATCATTCACTACATTTTTAAAAGAAAAGTTGCAAAGACTATGCAGTGTCTATAACATGTAATTCCTCATTAATGTGACTGTTGCTCCCCTGAATGTCTAGTATGTCACTTAAAATGAATTTTCTCATTAACCTCAAACATGCCAACTTGTCAAATTATGATGAACCAAATAAGACTATACCCAGAAATTGAGCTGCCATCATTGCATTTATATGGCTTTGCCAATTAGTCTATAAATAACACATTTTTGAACACACTTCAGAGTTTTGAAAAACGAAGGCACTTCTGGATGTTCTGAAAGACAAGAATAGTGAAAGAGACTATTCAAAGAAAAGGGAAGAAAATGACTTGCTCTTGTTAGAGGAAACAAAAATTATTTAAAGGAACAAGGGATTAGATGATGATACAGACATTCAACAAATATTTGTTTGATGTCTGATCTGTGCATTAGATTTTCCTAGATGTAGTAGGTGTGAATTACTAAACAAGTCACTAAGACTTTTCTTCAGTAGAAAATTATCTAGCAAATATTTATTACACTATATTATGCAGGACACCAACAATGGATTACAGAGATAAATAAGATAAATTGCTCTGTTAATGGAACTCAGACTTGGTAGAGAAATAAGATAAGCAAATATTTAGAAAAGGAATCGGGGAAGTAGTGGTGGTGAAATGCATGCATGTATGGAGGCAGAATGGGGGCAGCTAAGAAAAGAACCATAGGTGCCTAAATAGGAAGGATTTGTAAACTAGGCAGTTGCTTAACATAATTCTGAAGTTTAAATGCCTAAAGAATAAAAATAACCTAGGAGGTTAGTAATGTGGTGCTTGTTTAAATTATAGTTTCTGAGGTTTCTCCAAAGTATGTTTAGCAGATGCTCTGAGAATGGAATGAAGGACTGACAGGGGACATGGGCGCTGTTGCCTAATCTCTTGGCTGGTATGGGGCACAATCCTCTTTTGGTTCCATCATACCCAGCCCATCGAGAAACGCAAAGATGGAAAGCAAGACGACCCTTCTATTTCTCAAGGCACTCTAGAGAGACACTTCTGTGACTCAACCATTCCCCTGAGGATTATCATCCTCATGCCCAGCAGCTGGAAAATATTTTTCAACTACTAGTTTTCTTGCCCCTGACAAAATTTCTGACCAATATGGTTTGCTCCGTTAACTTATATTTCCAGTGATGTCTTAGGGCTTTATAATATTATTTTTTATAACTTTATTTTAGGTTCAGGGGTACATGTGCAGGTTTGTTACTTGTGTAAATTGCATATTGTAGGGGTTTGGTGTACAGATTGTTTTGTCATCCAGGTACCCAATAGGTCATTTTTGTGATTCTCACCCTCCTCCCACCCTCCTCCCACCCTCCTCTCACCCTCCTCCCACCCTCCTCTCACCCTCCTCCCACCTTCCACCCTCAAGTAGGCCCCAGTGTCTGTTGTTCCCTTCTTTGCATTCATATGTATTCAATATTTAACTACCACTTATAAGTGAAAACATATGGCGTTTGGTTTTCTCTTCCCATGTTAGTTTGCTTAGGATAATGGCCTCCACCTGCATCCATGTAGCTGCAAAGGACATGATTTCATTCTTTTTTATGGCTGCATAGTATCCCATGGTATATATGTACCACACTTTCTTTATCTAGTCTACCATTTAGGTTGATTTCATGTCTTTGCTATTGTAAACAATGCTGCAATGAACATATGCGTGCATGTTTCTTTATAGTAGAGTGATTTATAGTCCTTTGGCTGTATACCCAGTAATGAGATTGCTGGGTTGAATGATATTTCTGTGTTCAGGACTTAGAGGAATTACCAAACTGAGTTCCACAATGGCTGAACTCATTCATATTCACACTAGCAGTGTTTAAGTGTTCCTTTTTCTCTACAGTCTCACCGTTCTGACTGATATGAGCTGGTATCTCATTGTGGTTTTAATTTGCATTTCTCTTATGATGCTGAAAATTTTTTCATCTACTTGTTGGCTGCATGTATATCTTCTTTTGAAAAGCCTCCGTCCGCTCATGTCCCTTGCCCACTTTTTAATGAGGTTGTTTATTTTTGCTTGAAAATTTGTTTAACTTTCTTTTAGACTCTGAATATTCCAATGTTCTTTGTATGCCCGGCTGTCCCATTAATATCGATACACAAAAAGAACGCTGAACAGTTAAAACAGATGTGGCAAATTTTGTAATTTAGAACAGTAATTAAATGAGTTCATACCTTCAAGGTGGGTAGAACAATGACTGGCCCATAGGAAGCACCAATAAAGGTTAATTATTAGTGTAACAACCATGACTATGGCCTGCTGTTACTACTATCAAGTAAGTGAAATAAGAAACAAGCTCATACTTTCCGTCCCCATCTTTAAGTGACATAGACAGCCTGTCTTGTCTGCTAATGTGTGACCTCATAAGAATAGAAAATGCATCTTTCTTATTGACTAGTATATGCAGAAGACTTTAGCAGTGCTTAATAAACATTTGTGGGGTAAATTCAAGATTAAGCTAACTTAATCCTCAAAACTCTTAGTTTTTTTTTTTTTTGAGTTGGTAGAGTGAACTGATGTCATTTTCCCCCAGAGTGAAGTTGATAACACATTCACTCAATTTTTATATTGATTATATCTAACAGTGTAGGTTCTCATCACAGAATAGGAAATGAAAAAGAGGTGTGAAATTAGGGGAGAAAGAAGAGAGGGAGAGACATTTTCCAATTAATTAGGTAGTGATGCAATTTCTGGCCTCTTGTTGTTTTAACAGAAACATGATTTCTTTTATCCTTTTTTTGGAGAGTTTTTGGGATAAGATGAAAACTGCAAGTGCATAAGTAGGTAAAGAGGCATACAGGAGTGGAGTCTGCAGGTGTAGACGGTATACTTGCAAAGGGTGGCAGTTCAAGAAAAGAGGTAGGCACAGAAGGGCAGCTTCATTTCCTTGATGAAAGCCAAGCATAGGTCTTTGCAAATCTTACATTCGCTTACTTTTTGAAGGGATAATAATAAAAATAACAAATATATGACATTCCATGGCATTATTTAATCAAAAAGTAATCAGTACGTAAAGCATTGCGTCCGAACTTTAGCTTCTCCTATGAGAAATGGGGATAAGAGTTCTCTCTCTTGTGGGATATTGAAGATTGAACAAAATACCATCCAAAGATCTTAAGATACTGGACATGCTAAGGATTCAGGGATGTGAATATGTGTTGCTATGTGCCTTTATTAATGACTCCTCACCTCAGGCCTGGCAGGGGGCATTGATTAGTCTCATTTCACAGATGAGGGAACACTGGCTGGGTGAAATGAATTGGCCTGCTCTGCCCTTCTGTTTCCTTAAGAAACTGAGAGCCAGGACTCTAATTCAGGGATTCAGTAAGAACATTCTTTCTTCTGATATAAGTTTTGGTTGTGTCTTTGTTTTAAGCTGAAGAGATTTATTTGTTTGCCAGTCTTGAAAATATATTTTTTTCTTTTTCTTGTAATACATATTTTTAGAGTTTATTAGGCTTTTGGCTTTAATTAAAAATATTTTTGGCGGTCAAACAGGAATCATCTCATTTTGTAGTAATAGTAATGATTTCTGTCTGAACATCGTCAGATTCCTAAAACAAAAAGGCTACTCAGTTTCAAAATAGGATGCAGAGAAAGATGCACATGCATTCATATAGAAGGAGAAGAGTCAGGGCAAATGGAAGATGAGCAGTACCAGAGATGAAGAGACATCCTTGGAAGCTAGGTTTCTGGACAACTAAATATCTGCAGAGTGGTTGAAACAAGAGCAAAGTTGTAATAGTCAAATTTGAAAGGAGCCACAGGGTTCTCTGTGTGGACAGTCAAAGGATGAGGCACAAAAATGAGCAAAGGAACTAAATACTGTTGCAAAGGGAATATGCTAAACCTTCTAACTATTTTTATTATTAAATACCAAGATGTATCAGATGTTGCCCTGTTAGCTAGGTACTTCTGATATGTTGTCTTTTACTTTTTCATAATAAATTATTATAATTTCCAAATTAGCATAGCCGCCAAGAGCACAATCTCTGAAGATCCTGTGTTTTTTATGGGTACCCCACTTATCCACGCAAGTACTGAGTTGGCTGTTCGTGAAAACTGGAGTTTAACTTTAGTTATAAGAGATACTGGGAAGTATCATTGGTGATTGGGAATCAACAACTTATCTCAAAGAGCATTTATTTAATTTTGTTCTGAGAGGCAGCAATATGTATCAAAGATTAGGAGACGTGCTTATAGTCCTGACTCTTGAAACTGTAACTTAGACACTTCACAAAGATGCCTCCCATGCATACAAGAAGCAGAGTGTGCAGATAATCCCCAAAGCCCTTTCCAGATCAAATCTCCAAATGCATGAGATGATTATCACTGTGTCCCGAGGTCTCAGTTTGTGATTCCTGAGACCGCTCCATAGGCTCCAGAGCAGAAAAGCCTTTCGTCCTTTGACAAAGGTGGCTGGCCCTGCCTTAGGTATGATTTTCCAGGTTGCTATGTACAGTTGGGGGCATGTGTGCTTGGCCAGCTGATCAGAGGGTCTGACGTGAGGGCCTGTGTGTTCTGAACCTTGTTTACTAGTTGCTCCCTTATTGAATGAGGGTTAAAGCAGGCCTGCAAATTATGATGCTTTTAATCTTCTCCAGTTTCTTTGCCTGCTACTCGTCTTCCTCGGCTGAGTATGCTCAGCAGTAACACAGGCCCTTAGGGTTTGCCTAGAGCAGCTTCATTGAAAAGTGCCTCAGGCTTTCCTTACTGTAAAAATAAGGGGAAAAAAAAGAACTTTCCCCTCTCTGCACTTACTTCCAGGATCACAGCTCCATAAATACCTAGGCCTCTGTTAACACTTCTTCAGTAAATATCTGTTGCACATGGACTTAATTGTCCAGAATAAAGCTTAAACTGCTCTGAAATCTTCAGATTTTTAATGAATGTTAGGAAAAGACTGTTATTGAGTGGAACTGAATTATAAAGCCATTGTCTCAGTAGTGTGAGATCATTTTTGTTTTGATTATTTTTCTCTGAAGTCCAGGATTATTCACAGTAGTTCACAAAACTCCATCAAATTTCTATTCCAAAAGCCCCCTGAAGTTCCAGAGAGATTAATAATGCCTTCCGTGCATTAAGCAATAGCTCTCAGATCTTCATTTATATCAGTGAGCATGTCAACTGACCAAAGCCATGCATTTGTTTTAATACAGGTGATTAAGGAAATAAGAGTTGGTCATCCTCTGCTTGAAATCAAGTATGATTCATTATTTGTCAAATGTTTATTGATTTATTGTTATTCACTATTTACAGGGACAAAAATACATTATATTGTCTACATTCTCAAGAATCTTTCTAACTTGGTAGTTGTTACAGTATCTCCATTTAAATATCTTTTGCTTTGTTCTTCGTGCATTCTAATTCTAATTGTTCCAGTTATTAACTTGACAACTTTGGACAGATTAGTCTATTTGTTTAAATTGATTAAGTTTCTTAAAATTATAAAATGGGATATACTTGAATAAAATGAATTAAATACCTAAGGACCATATAATTTTCTCTTAATTCAACTGAATTAAAAGAATATTTATTGAGCACATATTGGCCAGATATGCTGTATATGTTATTTTTATTTCTTTTTCTCAATCACCATGTGAAGTAGGTAATATTCTCTATTAATATTAGTTTCAAGGCATACAAAGGTATTATTAAACTGAGTAATAGGTAGAATTTGAACCAAAGTTATTATGGTTTCAGAACACTAGCTGCTTCCCCAGATATGAGTCATTGTTATTACAGGTTATCTAATTTTGCATTTTCAAATGTGGTCTTTGATTAGAAAAATACACCTCATTCGGTTATGTCTTATGAAGCCAATTAGCCGTGGATTCAACGTCATCTACTAAATAAAAAATAAAAGGCTGGGCAGACACAGAGGAGGATGGATGGTGTTGAAAATCTGGGAAGTAATCTGAAAGAGAAAATGGAAATATATACATATATATGTATGTATACGTATATATAGATATGATGAACAGTTGATCTGCCAAGGAAACTCACACTAGAATGGAAGTTCTGAATGGAAACATTTGTACATATTGAAATATAGATTATCCTATCAGCTATTTCTTTTTTTCCCCAATAGTCCTCCTCTCTGCTCCCCTCCCTCACCCCCACCAATTTCTTCATTTTTGTACAATTCTGTCTTTGCTTCAGTATACTGGCTTTTTCTCAGGAGTTGTGTTTTGTCAGCTCCCAAGCAACTTAAACTCCACCAGCATCAGAATCATTGCCATTCTCAGAATGTGGTTCTGTGGTAGGACCTCATGTACAGAGTTTACAGATAAATTTCACAAGAACATAGGGTTCTCATGATCATAATAATGATGGACATGATAATAGCCACTATGCTCCAGGTTCTCTATTAATATTAGTTTCAAGACATACAAAGATAGATTTAGAGACAGATTTCATCTTCTAAGGTACAATCATTTAAATAAATAATAACTGGAAAATGGTAAGCACAATAATTGAATTGCACCATAAGAACACAAATAGAGAAGAATCTACCATGGAGAGGGTTAAATAGATTTACATGATGTGATAATATTGAAATAAGAGAGTAGGAGTTTACCTAGTATAAAAGGAGAAGTTTGGGCAGTATAAGCCCACACTGTGAACAAATACAGGGTGATAGGAACAAATCTGAACATGTTTCCACCTGACACATGAGCTAAAGGTGGGAAAACATCAAATATTGCCTGCTGGAGAGTTGTATCTTAAACACAAAACCAAAGTATTTTGTTTTATTGTAATAACAAGATAATTTGATTTCAAATTATATAAAAGTATGTTTTATATGTTAAAATATCAGCAGATTCATCTATTTAATCAAATTACTTATTGGTTGACTATTCTACCAAACACTTAGCTAGTCACTGAGGATTCAATGGAGAATGAAGTGGACATGGTCCCTGCATTTGAAAAATGTATCATCTAATGGTGAAACGAACATTAAGCAACAGTAAAAAATTAAATAAGTAACAGGTGGTCTCTAATGTGGTAAATGATTTGATAATGTTTAATACAATAAATGAAGGGATCATGTTTCAGCATATTTGCCAATGAGATTGACGCTCAAAATCAAGAAAAAAGCTAAGCTATGACTGAATATATATATATATATATGATTCAGCTCATGGGATAAAGGTAGATAGTATCAACTATTTCATTTCAAAAAAGACAAACCCCTTCTTTGACATCAGGCTATAAGAAAAGGTTTGAGTATTATATCTGACCCAAAGCATAAACAGGATTAACTATGTCGATGTTATTATTTGTTTTAAATTAATTCAGTGGCTTCATTAAATGATTAAGGGCCCGAATGATGGGTGTGATACTACTACTCCCTGTTTTACCAAGATACATCTGATATAGGACATTTGCTTCAAATCTTATATTTTAAGGACATTGAAAACTAAAATATTCACAAAATAAGGCAACCTGGACCTGCAAATCACATCATGTATAGTAATGGTAACAAAATACAAATGGCTGTGTTCCAGATTGAATATGCCCAAAATCATATATTGATATTCTAATTCCCAGTGTGGCCTTCAGAAGGTTATTAGGTCATGATGGTGGTACCTCATAAATGCAATTACTGCCCCTATAGAAGCGGCCCTAGAGTTTGAGAACAGTGGCTTGGGCCTCTAGTAGTCTGAGCTACTTAAGATGGTAAGGCTGGAGGATCATGAGCCCAGGAGTTCCAGACCGCAATGTGCTGTAATTTCCCCTGTGAATAGCCACAGCAGGCAAGCCTGAACATTACAGCAAGTCCCAGTCTCTAAAAAATCATAATTAATTAAGTTAAACAAAAAAGAGGCCAGAGAAGTCCTGCAACCGTTCTGTCACATGAGGACACACTGAGAAGGCAGCCATCTATGAACAAAGTAGGCCCCACTAGACCCTGAATCTGCTGCCTTGATCTTGAATTTTTCCCACCTCCAGAGCTATGAGAAATAAGTGTTATTTTTAAGCTACTCAGTTTGTGATATTTTTATTATAGCAGCCCAAAGGTACTAAGTTTCCCAAGCTGGAGGCAGCATAGAATGGTTCTAAGACCTAGATCAGATATACATTGTGTCAATCCAGCCTTACCTAGTTACTGATTATACACCTTGAGTGATTTACCATCTCTAAGCCTTAATTAGGTAATGTTTATTGGAGATAAAAATGTAACTTATTTCCTATAGTTATTTTGAAGATTTAATAGGCATATAAAATGTCCAGAATAATGCCTATTACATAGTTCTATGGTTTGAATATGTCCCCTATAAAAGCATGTATTGGAAACTTAATCCCCAATGAAATGGTGTTGGGAGGTGGGGCCTAATGAGAGATGATTAGGATAGAATGGTGGAGTGAATAGATTAATGCTGTTACCACAGGCTTAGGTTCATTATAAAAGGGCAAGTCTGGTCTCCTTTTCCGTCTTCCTTTTCTCCTTGCTTTGCCCCTCAGCCATGGAAGGATGCAACAAGAAGGCCCGTGCAAGATGCCAGCCCCTCAATCTTAAACTTCCTAGCCTCCAGAACCATGAACTAATAAACTTATTTTTGTTATAAATGGCTCAGTCTATGGTTTTCTGTTATAGTAGTACACCCAAACAGAAGCAAAAGGGAGAGATGAAGACTGAGAGTCATGGTTAGAAAAAGCACAAAACCAAATCTCTTAAAGGCCAAAGCGGCCCTGACTCTTGCGGTTCTTTCTTTACTCAGGAGAACATCTCCAGTATCTTATCAATACAGCTCTTTGAGCTGCTGACCTTAGTCCAGGTTGGGTTTCTCCTACTTGCAATTGAAAGCATTCTAATCCTGTTATTATTGTTATCATGGTTATTGGTGAATGTCTACTAAGAATGACATTTAAGCACTAATAAGTTCTCAGTAAATGTTTTTAAATGACTTGAGTGAATAAACTTTTCAAATCAATGAATCTGAAGATATTCTCTGAATTACTACATGATTATGAACGATGCTATAAAGCAGATATCAGAATTGAATAAAATACAGGACTGGAAATCTATAGAAAGAGGGTGGCACAGAAGAAAACCTCCCTCTTTCAAGGGAGGTTGACTTAAATTCAAATTCCGTCTTTACTATCTATCAGTTGGATGGCCTTGGGAAGTAGCTTTAATTTCTCTGAGATCAGTTTTTTCAACTGTAAAATGAAGAAAAGAAGCACTCTCATATATTATTTTAAGTATTAGCATAAGCATTTAGTATCCTTTTACCTTTTCCAACTATCAAACCCCTAAGTGCTTTGATTGTTACATTGTATAACTATTCTTTGCATGAGGAATACAGTACTAATGTCACAAAGCTGCATTATAAAATAATGGAATTAATTCAAAAGACCATACAATAGAGTCTAATTATATTCCCATTTCTTTCAAAACTTTCTAGAAAAAAAATTGATTAGATATGTCATGTTTTTAAATTTTCTTTTAGATAATTGCTTTTCATGAATAGAATACCATATAAATATATGGAAAGACTCTTTAGGAAAATTGCAGTAAATATCTTGGCAAGCTTTAATTATTAACTGACCACATTGCCTTTTTTTGTTAATGACTCCTACCCTCTGAGTCATTTCTGTACCCGATTTTTAAATGTGTTTCACTGATAGTAATTTCCTTTGCTTATTTTAATATCGCTTAATGAAAGTGTTTGCATAGCCAGTAGTCAGAATAGTGAGGTCTGGATCACAGAATTACTGCAGCCCTTGCTTCCTTTAGAGTGCTTATCTTTCCTGATAATCGAGGGTATTATTTCTCATAGACAGCCTCATGCATCTAAGACGTATTAGAAACTGTCTTTAACAATCATTTTCCATTACCAAGGGAATTTGGGATAATAGAATGTGTAGTCACTTTCAATTTGTGTCAAATTTTCTGATGCGTTTGTACCACCAACATTTTATCAGCTTGTCACTGGAACAAATGAAGTTGCAAATTGCATTGACTTTTTTTCATGAAATCTTTGAAACTGTTTATTTTTAACATGCCTTCCCTTCTGTCCTTTATTTTTTTTTTTCCTCCTATAATGTAGCAGGCTTTGTTTTCAACTTTCAGGGTCTTTGTCACTTAGTGAGTACCACAGTCAGGCACAACAATTTCTGAGTCTGGAACGTTCTGAGGGAAGGGATTCAGGCCTGTAGGGCATATCAAAGCTCAATGCAGATTGAAGAAATAAGCACGGAGCAATTTGACGAACTACCTGTAGGCAGGGGTGGAGAATTTCTGACACCAGAAAGCCATTATACTCCTGTTCCGTTCAATAGCCCAGTTGGCTTAAAAGGTTACGAGTGATGTATGTTTTCATTATCTCCTATGGACTTGGTGCCTCAGAGGACCCCAGATAGCTTATTCCGGCTTCAATTCTCTTCATTTGCACTATGGTCTGTCAGATCAAGCTAATATGTTTGTGAGGGTCAGTTTGCTTTCAGAAATATTGTTCCATGATCTCTGTTATAGTCTTCTACCTGAAAATCTGCAAGGAGCTACCACTTGGGGAGTAACTGAAAGCTTTTTAAAAAACACATTTTGATTTCCTGGGTATCAACTGTCACTGTGAAAGCAATAATAGCAACAAAACCACAACATTAGTTATCATTTATTGAACAGATATTGTGTGCCAGGTATGCCTTACAGACAATATTCTATGTTACAGTGGTTACCATATCTCAGCAAACCAGATATTATACTTTCTGTTTTATACATGAAAAAAACAATGAGACAGTGAAGGATTAACCAACTTTTCTAAAACCGGATTCTACTAAGGAGAAATAAAAACATAAAATAAATACATGAAAAAAAGAAGGAGACAATAAATCATTAACTAACTTTTCCAAAACCAGATCTTACTAAGTGTTAGAGATAGCGTTAACCTTCAAACTGAGGTCAGCCTAACTCCACTAAATTCCTAACAATCGCAAATTATTTTAGTCCAATGTAGAGAAACTCAGAGTCTAGTTGGGAGACAATATATGTATTATATAATGATGTTATTATTAGAATATTTGTAGTTTAAAGGGCAAGAGATGCAATATGTACTAAATACCACTTATGTCTATATTTAGGGGAAGTAATTAAACCTACAAAAGAAGGGGTCAGAAAATCAATAAGGAAGTAACGTTATCAGTGGAAACATCTTACATGCCATATAGCCCTTGAAACAAAGGCTCAGACTGAGGCTTGAAAGAACACAGAGTGCTAGGGGCACCCAAAAATTCAAGAGTAGCATAAGAGAAAAGAATATTCCAACATCTAAACCTGTCTGTATAAGCACAGGATAAAGGAAAAAGTATAGAAGTACCAGGTTGTTGCTATCAGAGGATGATGGACCAGGGAAGACTATGAAGGACAAATTTCATTTATTAATTTATAACACAATTTCAAAACTATGAAATTGTAGTGAATATATGAGAGTTGTTTATTTTTTTTTTTAAATGTGAAATGCCTTACTTATCGCCTGGCGTTATTTTACAGTAAATATGCTTGATTTTACAATAAACAATGTTTGACCGAGACAAGCAGTACATAGATTAGAGTTACTATTAGGCTATGCAACTGAACTGCCCTAATTGTGACTATCTCCTGTTGTTTTGAAATTATATGTAAATTTTTTTTCCCAAAAGAACATGAATTAAGAGAAGACAAGCTATATTTATTTTAATACTGTTTCTTGTTACTAATATTTCTTCATGCAGTTATTCAACAAATATCCCACATGGCATAAAAATGAGGCAAGGCAGATCATTCATTTAAAAGTCCTCCCCAGACCTTAAGTACTAAAGTCAATTTTGCAGAGATTTCCAATGCAAATATCATGGTGTTTAATAAAGAGCTGAAATTTCCTTAAACTAATCTAATAATTAGTTTGGTTCTCTTTTGAAAAAGCACGTCTTCTTTCACTCAAAATGACCTTGTGTCATATGTGTTCAAAGGTTGATCTAATGCAATGGGGTTTTATCCTATCAATTTGTGTTAGAATTCCATGCATTTGTTTTAGAATAAGGATTGTTCTTTCATTACATGGCTATTATTTGCTTTGTCAAATCCCTCTTGGCCATGAGCACACTCTAGAAAATAGGGATTCTTGAGAGATGCTGAGAAGGATGTTCTGCTAATAGTACCCTTTAAAAATCTAAGAGGATACTCAGGAGTGGTAGTAGCACCATAAGGACTTACATAAGCAAACTAACAAATCTAGGCAAACGAAGACACATTCAGGGACTGTGGTGTATAATGTTGATTAATTACTTTTATTTTGGTAACACAATAAATACATGCATCTTTGACATTTTAAACAGCTTTACTAAGGGTATAATTGATAGACAATAAACTGGACATATTTAAAATATGTGATTTGACAGTTGTGACATAGATTTATACTCATGAACTCATCACCATAATGAAGATAATAAACACATCCACCATTCCCAAAATTCCCTGTTGTCCTGCTGTAATCTAGTCCCTATCTGATGCTGCCCCCTTCCTGAAACTCCTAATTTGCTTTCTGTCATAAATTTGTTTACAGTTTTTATAATTTTATAAAAAGGGAATAGTGTATGTTTTCTGGCTTATTTCACTCAGCATAATTATTTGAAGAGTCATCTGTATTGCAGCATGTATCAGTGGTATATTTCTTTTTATTTCTGGAGTAGTATTCCATTGTATGGATACTGTAGTTTGTTTATCTACCTACCTGTTGGTAGGCATAGCTACCTTATTTTCATTACCTTTTATGACCTTTGGTCTCATTCTCCCGATATTAATAAATCCTGTCTGAAAAATGATTTCAAAGCTGAATTCTCTGTTCTCTCCAAATCATGGAGAGGAAAATGGCCTCTTAAGAATACACAGGGACAGAATTAGGATATTTATAACAATAGTAATAGTCTGATGATATGCATACCACCAGTTGAAGTTGTTTTCTTTTGTTTTACTCATAATGTGGGCAACAATTTCTTTTGTTTCCTTCTCTTTTATTATAATTACTAAGCAGTCATAAGGTAGGAAGATGTGAGAAAAATTCAAATGTGACTGAATTTGAATGATTCACTTAATAACTATGTTTTGTAGGCCTACTATATGTCAAGCACAGGACTAGGAACAAAGGATTTTAAGAGATATGTATTTGTTCTTTTGTATTCAAAAGTAGATTTATTATAAAGCTAGTGTCAAGCTTAAGCTTTGGGGTTCTTTCTATGAAGAGGCCCACTCAAAGTGCTAGACTTAGGCATGCATTCATATGGTCATATATTTTGTAGGATTTGCAAATTAATGTTGAACTGTAATTGATCTGAACCTGTGTCCCTCTATACTCCAGCTTTTCTCCTACCACACATTTTTTTCCAAGAAGAGTGGCATTGGCATTCCTAGTAGAATTTTAGAGATCCAAAGGAAGACTGGAGTTCAAGAAATAGATGGAAACATACATGCATATACAGAAATTTAATTCTTACCTACAAAGACATGGTTTGGACTTAGTAGGATACATGTATGTGGTTCACAGTGACTTCTGTGTATGTTAACTGAAGACCAGCATGTTTGTTTGTTTTGCATTGCTATAAAGAAATAAATGAGGCTGGGTAATTTGTAAAGAAAAGAAGTATGTTTGGCTCAGAGTCCTGTAGACTATACAAGAGAACAGTGCCAGCATCTGCTTCTGGTAAGGGCCTCAGGAGGCTTGCAATCATGGCGGAAGGCAAAAAGGGAGCAGACAGGGGAAAGAAAAGAGAAGAAGGTGCCAGCTTGTGTTAAACAACCTTCTCTCCTGTACACAAATGGAGCAAGAACTCACTCCTCACAGCACAAGCCATTCATGAGGGACCCAGCCCAGTGACACAAACACCTCTCACTAGGCTCACTTCTAACATTGAAGGTTCACATTTCAACATGAGATTTGGAGGGGACACACTGAAACCACATCAGCTAGCTACCTCAGTATAGAAATACTGTCTAGAAATCCTCCTGTCTAATGTGTATACTTGCCAGGCTCCCTGATCAAGAGATGCAAGTTCATAAACCGTCATACAATATAAACATTATACAATATAAATATATAAACATTTATACAATATAAAATACAAGCATGTCTGTTGCTGCTGGACACTGGGAGGATACGAATGATGGAAAGAACACTACGTTTGAAATGGTCAGGCCCAGAAGTTTGTCTCTGTCAGAGTGTATAAAGGCATTTAAATAGTCTGTAAGTGGGAATATTTATATTTGTCAAGTTTTAAAATCTCTAATTTGATGTGATTTCTTTTCTCCTTCTAAATTAATACTCACATGTTACTGTAAATTTACATTTATAATTTTGAATTATTTTCATGAAAGAGATCTCTACCCACAACGTTTATGTTCTTGAGGCTCCACAAAACTAGAATCTACCTCTGTTTATGCATTAATAGTTCAGTGAGGGAGACAGGCTAGTAAACATACAATTAAGACACAAAATTAGTAAGGCTAAAAGAAGAGAACCTCAAGTACTATAGGACTACACAGGCCAGGAATATAATTCTTACTTGGGAGAAGAGAACAGGTTTCTTGGAGGGAGTTGTGTCAAAGCTGAGATGTTATGGGTGAGCATGAGTTGACCAAGCTAAATTACATAGGTCTCTGTGTGTCTATAATTTCTGTATTGGGATGAGGGGAGAGGGGAATAAATTTGCAGGAGGTTTTTTGATTAAGATTTTACTTTAGACATAAAGATTTTAAAAGTATGTGGGGCTGGGCTTGGTGGCTCACCCCTGAAATCCCAGCACTTTGGGAGGCTAAGGCTAGCAGATCACTTGAGGACAAGAGTTCAAGACCAGCCTGGCCAACATGGCAAAACCTCATCGCTACTAAAAATACAAAAATTAGCTGGGCTTTGTGGTGGGCACCTATAATCCAGCTACTGGGAGACTGAGGCATGAGAATCGCTTGAACCCAGAAGCCGGAGGTTGCAGTGAGCTGAGATCCTGTTATTGCACTTCGGCCTGGGCAAGAGATCACGACTCTGTCTCATAAAACAAATAAACAAACTATATGAATGGGATGGGGTGACATATGGTCAGATTTGTATATTTTACAAAGTGATTCCTGAGAAGCATTATTGAGGAATACCAAGACTTCAGTAGTAGAAAACGCATTGTTTTATGTGTCTCCTATAGCTGTTTCTTTCCCTCTAAGACAGAGGTCCTTAATTCTCTAAAGGTAGTTTTCAAGGGGCAGTTTCAGAATACAGGGGTACTTAGTGAAGGTCCCTCACTGTAGTGAATGGTATCTGGGGTTCCATTCTAAGCACCAGCACAACCTGGACCATTCGTAGTTCTTTCTCCATTCAGCCATTAATAACTTAATCAATGTTTGTTTAATAAATTTAGGCTTAATCAAGAGTCAGAAATCCAGAATGATGTGTACATTTAGTACTATTTTATTTTCTCTGTGGGCTGGAAAAATCAAATTCATCTTCTAAGCCTCGGTTTTCTTCTATTTAAAATGTGGATAAGAAGTTCTCCTTTGGAGGCTAATTTGAGAATAAAAGCATCTATCAAAAAGATTTGGTAGAACAAAGTGTCCAGAATTTAGTAGGTGTTCAAATCTGGCATAGTGGCATGCATCTGTAGTCCCAGCTACTCTGGAGGCCAAAGTGAGAGGATTGCTTGAGCCCAGGAGTTCAAGGATGTAGTAGACTATGAATGTGCTTGTGAATAGCTGCTGCACTTTATCCTGAGCAACACAGCGGGACTCAATCTGGAAAAGAAAGAGAGAAAGAGAAAGAAAAGAAGGAAGGAAGGAAGGAGGGAGGGAGGGAGGGAGGGAAGGGCGGAAGGAAGGAAGGAAGGAAGGAAGGAAGGAAAGAAGGAAAGAAGGAAGGAAAGTAGGTGTTTAATAAGTTTGCAATCATTATACACTCAAAAACTTCTACCATTTTCTAATGAGAGACTGTCTATATCTGCTCTCAGATATTCTTGATGATGTAGTCTTTGGAGAATGACTCTCCGAGGATTTTTCCCTCTAAATGTAAAATGTTTCTGAATTAAATCACTTAATAAAAAACTGAATAATACCGGGAATTCCATTAAGAGAGTAATTTTACAGGTCATTGAAAGCTTATTTTATATCCCTTCTGAGATACTTCAATATTTACTTAATATTCAGAGATGAACTGCCCCTTTTAAAAGATATCAGAATCATAACTTCCTCAAGATACTATTCAAGCGTATCATGATCCTGGATGAAGTTTTGAGAAATTAATTACAAATGAATATATGTATTACCCTGGTCCTCATATTGACATCTCATGGACAAAAGTGACTTTCCAGAATGCCCAATTTTATTTTTTTATGATGCAACAATAGTAGGCAATATTTTTGGGATATGGAGCCATGGATGTGATTTGGGACAGCATCTGTCTAACCTACTCCTGTTTCTTCTAATAGTTTTGCTATAAACATTACTGCTTCAGGAACCACTCCCTTACCTTAGAATCAAATCTCTCTCTCTTTTTTTGAGACAGGGTTACACTCTGATGCTCAGCCTAGTGTGCTGTGGTGCTATCATAGCTCACTGTAACCTTAAACTCCTGGGTTCGACTGATCCTCCCACTTCAGCTTTCAGCATAGCTGGGGCTACCACAGTGTACTACCAAGCCTGGTTATTATTATTATTTTTAAGGATAGGATCTCATTATGTTTCCCCACACTAGTCTCAAGTTCCTGACCTCAAGAGATCCTCCTGCCTCTGCCTCCCAAAGTCCCGGGATTCTAGCCATGTATCGTCACCCCCAGCCAGGGTCAACTCCCTTTTTATATTGCCTTAGTTCTTGTGTCTTCTCTCACATTGTCTGTTTTTAATGCTTTGTTACCTATATGGGTCTGTTTCTCTAATATATAAGCTTTGAGAGTACAGGTACTAAATCTGATCTTTTAAACATTATATTCCCTTCACTTCTGACAGTTCCTGGCACATAACAGATGTTCAATAAATATTTATCAATGACTCAATGAGTATTGTAGAAACGAACAAATCAAAGACCACAACCAGAAACAATTTTCATCAGCCTTTTAGGATCCATTCAGAAATAGGAAGCTCTTCAAATTTTTAAGCTAAGGCAAAAGGAAACTTTGGGGGAGACTTCAATAAAGGAAATTAAGGGAGAAAAGAATGGAAAAACAATATTGATTTTTTAAAGCCTTGTGCTATCTTAAAAACAAAAATAATGCCATGCACAATTTAGTTTGCTCATAAAATTTTAGCATTTTGGTCACTGAATTGAAAAAAATATAGAAACAAGTAAATATTTGTAAATTGAATTTTCTTTGAGATATTTTTCATTTTTGATATAAAGTCAGTCCCAAGCTGCTGACCTTTAAAAACAGCAACACTCTTATCATTTAGTGGGTGATGAGATGCAGGAGAAAACTTGAGATTAGAAAAGAAATCATCCGTGGCACAATAAAAAAAGATAATGTTTTTAGGGCAACTGGCTCGGTAGCCTTTAGTGACAGACACAGAAAGAGGAAAGGGAACCAGAGGAAGCGAATTTACATTTATTGAGCATTTATCACAAGCTAGTCCCTGAGACAGGCACTTTGAATGGATTAATTCATTTAATTTCCATACAATAACTTGGGGTTGAAATTCCTATTCCCATTTTTCAAATGAAAATACTGCAATACTGGAAGGCAATTAATTTTTTTACAGGACTCATCCTACTTAAGACAAGAGAAAGTGGAATTATAACTAACATTTTTCCCAGCCCAGTGCCCATGGTGATGGCCTCATCATGGCTTGGGCAACAAAAGAAGGTCTCATTTTTAAAACAGAATTTCAGCAACAGACACATATCCTGGAATCTTTTTCATCCTATGAAAAAAGGCAAGGCCTTCAAAGGCAAATAGTATCTTATCATCTCTATTCTCTTAGGATCTGGACCAGTACTGCCCAATAAAATGACCCACGTGTGTAAATTCCATTTTAAAATTAGCTGTGTTTAAAAAAATAAAAAGAAACAGGTACAATTAATGTTAAAAACGGTTTGTTTAACCCCCAGATATATCCTCAACATTATCATTTCCACATGTAAACTGTGTGACAACATTAAAGTACATTCTATTTCATTCTAAAATTTGAAACTCTGATGTTTATTTTATGCTTGCAGCACATCCAGACCAGACACATTTCGGGTCTCAGTAGCCACAGGGATGCTAGTTGCTACCTTTTTGGACAGCACAGATGTGAAGAGTTCCAGGTAAGACTACTAATAAACCATCTCAGTCAGGAAAACATGAGGCCTTCTTCATTGTAAGTATCAGCACTGCCGTTTATTCCATACAGCTGACTTCTCCCTGACGTGGTGCTGCCTGGAGATCAATAACCTAGGTTTTAAGAATCAGGTTTCCATAAAACTCTGCTCCACCACTTTTTGAGTGAGGCGTTGAACAAGTTACTTAACATGTCCAAGCCTCAATTTTCTCATTTGTAAAATGGGGAGAATTACGCTTAGCATGCAAGGTGGTGATGAGTTCTGTATGAATCCCTTGGCATGTGGCAGTTGCTTCATAAGTAGATGTTCTTCAAATTAAAACTGATCTCATTTTCTTGTGTGTGGACTTTAATAGAGATGGAGTGTACTATTCTTGATGTGGAACCCTTACATAGTTTACTGTTTCATGCAATGGCCCGACACCTTCTGGATAGATCTTTGTTATCAATCACAGGCCCTTCAGGATATGTCATCCTGCTCCTCACACTTTCTCTTCTGATGACCTCCTATGCTCTGTGGCTACAGTGCATCCATTTCCATAAATGTTTCATGCTTTCTCACACCTCAGTGCCCTACCAATCAGAGTGAAACTGAGTTATTCAGTCACTCACTCTCCCTGATTTGATAAAAATTGTTACGGGTCTCACACATGTCACTGTACTTATTAGGTTTTCAAAAACATTGAAGTTCCTGCAGAATAAACTCTGGAGGCTAATTAGAATAATGTATAACCTTTTAAAAATCCCAATAGTCTACTAACAGATGAATTTGCACTCTGCAGCACTGAGCTCTTAAAAAATAAATAAATAAAATAAAAAAAGCTCATAAGCTCATACACAATCAACTAGAACAAAAGGAAACTATAGCCCTTCCACCCACTATTTTCTTCCTCCCTCGGGAAAGAGATTTTTACAAGTCCCCACATAGTTTTTCTTGGTTTCTCATGGTCCTAGGCTAAATGCATGAGTCTTCTTGCTTTAATTCTGGAAATGCTGGAGGACTGTGGGTGGTGCTTGGGTTTCTCCCTGCTGTGGTACATACAATGCCTACTGCAGTAGCAGCTTTGTGGTTAAAGCTCAGGACTCACAGTGACTCTCTACACTTCCAGGCCTCTGAGAAGGGACAGCTTCCTACCACTTCGCTCTTCAAAGCTGTTATCTTAGAATCAGGGTGTTTATCCTGAAAGCATTATTTTGTTGTACTCGAAAGCATTATTTGACATTGGTCCCTGATTCTCTAATCATGGTGCTACCAATTATTAGCTGTGTTTGACCTTGGAAAATTTCCTGCATTTTTCTGATTCTCACTGTCCTCTGAAAAAAAATCAGTTCTTTATTCCCTAAATACTTCTTGATAGTGTTATGAAGAACAAATGCATATGGTATGCAAATGTTTGTTGAAAATACTTAGATAATATACAAAAGGTGAGGTGTCCTCACCACTCCTTTGATTAATGAGCTCCGTTAACTCAGTGTGGCCTGGTCAGATGAACGTGGATCTTAGAAATAGGTTATCACGGGTTAGACTCCTGGCGTTGACATTTGCTAGGCTCGTGACCTACGTAAGATACTTAACTTTCTGAGCCTCCCTTTCTTCGTCTGTGAAATAGATGAAGACCTCACAGGACCACTGGGAGAATAATGTCTCTGAGAAATATGCTCCAATGCCTTAAGGGTGATTAACACAGCAACTAAAACAGACTCTTCATAAGTTAACTTAAGGTCCTATGGCACATGACACTATCGTTGCTTTTTCTATTTTTTCACACAAAAGCAAGGTAAACTCTATCTTTGATTTACAATAACCAAGCTAAAGAGATTTTAGTGTATTTCTCACCTTATGAGGTAGATAAATTATCTTTTGTCCTCTTAGTTGTCACCTTGACATTTCTTTCTCAAATCATTGCTCGTTAGCGTGTAGTAACAGCATAGGAGAGAACGATATAACACTTGTCATGGTTGGAAGCAGGGATTGTAAAATTAAAAGGAATGCAATCAAAGATTCAAACTGTTGTCTTGTGTGAACACCTTAGGTGGCTGCAATAGGTACAGGTAGATAAATAGATTGTCAAGTGGAATATAAGTGAATAAACTAACCACCACTACCAACAAATCAGCAGCAGCAAACAGTTCCCGCATCATGCAGCAGAGTGAGTTCGTATTTCCCTCACTGAATATTTGACTTAGGCATCATCAGAATTAATTTACATTACTCCAGAGAGGATCAAAGGGGCTGAGTTGCATTATTTACATGTCAGTTGCCCTCATTTGCTTTTTAAAATTAAAAATGATCCCCATCCCTGGAGGAACCTAAGTGATAACTGACTTAGGGCGTCAGAAAAGTCACTGCTATCTATAACCCCACGTTAAAGTAACTTCACCATTTCCCAGCCCCTCTAGATATGAAATATGGCAGCAATGTAGTGAAAATACTTTAGCTAATGCACAATAAGAGAGACACTTCTGTGATGGGAAAATAAGTGACAGTTTAGTGCTTCTCAAAGGGGGCCCTATTGACATTTGGGTGGGAGTTTTTTGAGGGTAGGACAGTCCTTCATTTGTAGGACATACCAGCACAATGAAGGATGTTTAATATTCGTGGTCACTATCACTAAATTTTAATACTGTTTTCCATCCCTTTAGATAACCACAAAACAAACCCCTCATTGCCAAATGTCCTCTAGGGAGTGTTACTTCCCTTGTTTGAGAATCACTGAGATAAAGCAAAGAAAGGCTTATTCTGGATACTGAGAGCCAGCTGTTGGAATCAGAGGGATTTGGATTTGACTCTTGGCCATATGAATTTATTTGCTCCATAATCTTAATTATTTAATCTCTCTGAGCCTCAGTTCTAGGCTCAAAGAGGTTTAGTTTAGCTGGTTTAGTTTTAACCTCTCTGAGCCTGCAAAATGGGGGCAATAATCCTTCTCAAAGGCCTCCTCAGAAGCTTCATAAGTTATTTCAGTAAAGTCCTTATCACTATGCTTTGTATGGAAGAAATGTTGATAGAAGGGTAACTAGTGCAGTCATTTGTGATATTACTAGTGGTCCTGGAAGAAATGATGCTGGTGATAGCTGTGGTACAGGTAAGAGAAGCAGTGGGTAAAGTGTTTGAGATGTTACCTATGGTGTGATGCTACCTGAATTTGAATTCCAGGGCCACTGGTTTCGTAGCTATATCTTTGGGCCAAATTGTTAATATGCTCTATGATTTGGTGTTCTTATGTAAAACGGAGACAGTAATAGTGCATATCTCAATTGTTTGTTGTAAAAAATGAATGAGTATAAATCCTACAAAGTGAATCCGTTTTAGAGATGCCTGAAAATTGACTGGACACAAAAGGAGAGGAATGAATCATTTGACTTTCTGTTTCTCAAATCGTGAGTCACATTAGCTTCAGTTATACTTTTTACTCTGCTAACTACACAGGAAAACAGTTAACTAGTCAGGTTCTAAGAGGTGGTATGAAGATGCTCTTGTTTTCTCTGGTAATTGGATCTGGCTCAGACTGTCTTCACTTGGAGGATAATTTAGTAGTTAAGATATACTCTAGGTTGTAGCCAAAGTAATTAGTTCTCAGAATACCAAATAGCTATGATTGTAATAAAAACTTCTCTAAAATGTGGTCCAACAACATGAAGACTATGGATAAAGTATGTATGAAATTCTAAAGGGAAGGAACGAAGCTGTTAATCCTTCACCTTCAACACACCTACAGATACTTATTTTTATCTATAAAGAAATTATCAAAATGTTTGTAATATTAACCACCTCAGGTATTATAAAAGTATGTAAATCATGTTAATGAATGGTAATTATTTGCTAATTTGGCCACCTGATCATAAAGAGTTGTATGTTGTATTTTGATTTTCTGTCTAATCCTCAAACTTTGTGATTCAATCTAAATTTAAAAGTACAACTGGGAGTTGACTTTTCAAATGAGCATTTAGGTTATCTGATTATTTCATATTGAATTTGCAACGCTCACTCATAAATGTTTTGTTCACGATCATCATATTATGTTGCTTTGCAGAAAATATAATCGTTAACAGATAAAGATGTAGTGCCCTAGAAGGCAGAGAATTTTCTTTAACATCAAGTCAGTATTTTCTCTCGCAGGAGTAATCTTTATGAAAATGACAGGATAGTTCTAAAGTCACTTGTGATATTAATAGTGGAAGAAATGGTGCTGGTGGTAGTTGTGGTACAGGTCAGAGAAGCAGTGAGTAAAGTGATTAAGATGTTACCTATGGTGTGATACTGCCTGAATTTGAATTCCAGTGCCACTAGTTTCCTAACTATGGCCAATTTTTTCATACTCTCTCTGATTTGGTTTTCTTACGTAAAACTTCTTCAGATTCCATTCATTCCTCTTCAGATTCCATTCAACATTTGTTTATTGAGTAATAACCTAATCTAGGCTATATATTAGAGCTATAGACGTAGATGAAATTGTTTATATTTGGCCAGATGCGATGGCTCACACCTGTAATCCCAACACCTTGGGAGGCCAAGGTGGGTGGATCACCTGAGGTCAAGAGTTTGTGACCAGCCTGGCCAACATGGTGAACCCCAGTCTCTACTAAATACAAATATTAGCCAGGCATGGTGGGGCACGCCTATAATCCCACCTACTTGGGAGATAGAAGCTGCAGTGGGCCAAGATCACACCATTGCACTCTAACCTGGGCAACAAGAGCAAAACTCCATCTCCAAAAAAAAAAAAAATTGTTTATATTCACAGACTGGTTTGAGTGAATTCTATACTTGATAACTGTACCACACTGGGATAAGTGTACTAGAGAACAGAAACGGTTGTAGGTACAAGACATAGAAAAAGTAGAGAAAGTAATGTCTCAGCATAAGTCCTGTAATAACACTTATAAATAACAGAGATATTAAGAAATTCCAGAACTAAGACTAACCTTTCTCGCCTTACTTCCTCTTACTTTTGGTATTCATATTATGAATGATTTTTCGTAAGGGTGTGAGTAAACGTAGACTTTCCAGTTAAACAGACAGTGGTCCAGTTCTACCTGCCCATATACTAGTTGTGTGGCCTTGTGCAAGTTATTGTATTTTCTTAGGTACTGTTTTCTTATTTGTAAAGCAGAGACGATAAAATACTATGTAGGATTATTGTGAAGATTAAATGCAGTGACTCTTAGAAACGGGAATGGCAATAAAAAGTCAGTGATGAAAAAAAATCAATGACCAAAAAAATTATTGGCTTTATTTATTTTATGATCCATATTTTTTCTGCTCCGTAGTTTATCATGAATACACTGTATTTTTCTACTTTTATTGTTCATTATATTTTGCTCATTTGAAATACACATACTTTCTTATTTCTACTCATTGAAATTCAAGCTCTTAAAATGTTACCTTTTAAGTGCATTAATGTAATACAGTCACTTGTGACTATATGACTTTTTTTTTCCTCTTCAATACAGTATCTACTGAGGACAAGGGTTCATCTTATTAGCGTAGTACTTCAATACAAATTAGTTGAAAAGTAAATCTTCAATATTAATTTGTTGAAATAAATTTAGTCATAGATAGATAGTCACTGAGTTTTATTCTTGCAAATTTTGTATAGTTGCTTCATACTTAATGCTGAGGATAGGTTCTTGGAAACTGAGGCTTTAAGTGAAATGATATATGAGGAAATCAGCTTTACCCAAGGCTATTTTAAATTGATATAAATAAGACTTAAGTTCCAAAGGCATATTTCTGGTCAAAATCATCACCAAACTTCTAAATAAAGACCCAAAATACTACTAATATGAAACACTGTTGTAAATGTGAGCTATACAAACACTTAAGAAAGATTAATACAACTAAATAATTATTTACCCAATTTTTATCAGGGAGTGATGGTAGTTGTAGTGGTGGTGGGTTATATCAAGGAATAAATGTTGCACAATGATTTTTTTTTTTTTCTGAGACAGAGTCTTATTCTGTTGCTTAGGCTGAAATGCAGTGGTGTGATCTTGGCTCACAGCAGCCTCTGACTCTTGGATCCAAACAGCTCTCCTGCCTCAGGCTCCCGAGTAGCTTGGATTACAGGCACCTGCCACCATGCCTGGCTGATTTTCGTATTTTTAGTAGACACTGGGTTTCACCATGTCAGCCAGGCAGGTCTCAAACTCTTGACCTCAGGTGATCAGCCCACCTTGGCCTCCCAAAGTGCTGGAACTAGAGGCATGAGCCACCTCGCCTGACTACACAATAAAAATTTTAAGGAGCACTTCCTATAACCACATGGTTTTAAATCAATCACAAATACCAAGGGCTCCCTGAGTGCTTCTGCAGCATACTGTTTATTGTCATGCATTTGTGTGGTTATAGCATACTTCCAAAAGTTTTGTTTTATAATATTTTAAATTTATTCAGTCATTAATTTCTCACTCTCCTTATTGCAGCTCAGGGGCATGAGTGGCCAGCGTCTATCCTGGTACCTAAGGGGGCAAGGCAGGAAGGAGCCCTGGACAGGACACTATTCCATTACAGGGCCACTCACTCATACCCATGCACTCAGAGTGGGACAACTGAGACACACCATTTCACTTAACAGGCACATCTTCATTCATGATGGAGGAGGAAAACTGAGCACACAGAGAAAACCTGTGCAGACATGAAGGAAACATGCAAATTCTACACATATAGTGGCTCTGGCTGTGAATCTATATATTTTTTTCCTTCAATAATGTTATAACAAAAGACATTGAATGAAAAGATATTATTTAAGGACTTGCATTTTCATGAATTATACATTGATACCCCCCAACTATTTTCCTGTAACAACTTCAAACCATATCAGTTTAATAAGGACACTTCAATCTACCCAACAATGGTTTTACCTACAAGCCAGCAATTCAGTGTTATTTACATTGACGCTTCTGCTCATAAGGCAATATCCATTTGTGAAATTATCTGAATATTTTATTCACTTTGCTTTTATTAGTTTATACAAATAGGTGGAAAAGGGGAAAATAAAATTGCAAAGACTGAGGAGAAGACAGAAGAGGTTTCATAAATTCAATAATATTAAGGAAAGTTGAAGATCATTAAGTTTGTCTCATCTTTAGCCTCTTATTAGGTCCTAACTGGCCTTAAGCCCAATAAACTGTGTGTTCAGTTATGAAGGAAAAGAATAAAACTAAAAAGAAAAATGTTAGAAAGATACCTTTTAACATATGCCTAAAAGATGAACTGTCTTTAGGGATATCAAAATTGGTTTCAGAAAACTAGGAATGGAACATCTAATAGAACCTGTACATCTTTTGTTTGGCTTGTGAATATTATACTGTGAAAGTTGGAAATTGTCTAATGTTTCAGTCCTTTATATAAAACAATATATTGAATTGATACAAATATTAAATTGTCAGTATTTAAAGGTAGAAAGATTACCCTGCATCCAAAAGTTTTTCTCCCCTGGATAAATGTGATTTTTATGTTAAGTGTCACCTTTGCTGATATCACACATAAATTTGTAGAGTTAGTGAAATACTTAAATAAACTACTTTTCTCTCTTCCAAGTATATCTCGGATACAGTTAGAAAATAAATAAGACCAAGAAACTTTTGGTATAATAGTCATTAAATTGAAGCTTTTAATATACACTCATTAAATCTCTTGAATTTTATATTAATCTATATGATTATTATCATTGAATTTGTATCTTTTTATTTTTGCAACACATTTTTATTAATATGCACATCTTAATAAATGGTTTTAGACTATCAGGGGAGAAAAGTTTCTTTCATAGATTTTGCCATTCAAAAGCATACATTATGTAAATTTGTACAATGCAATGTAGCTGTTTTATAGTGGAGTGGTGCTTTACATACTTCAGTATGAATATGGATCACCTGGGAATCTTGCGTCTAAGTGCAGATTCTAATTCAGCAGGTCTGAGGTGGAGCCTAAGATCCTGCATTTCTAATACGTTCTCAGGTGGTGCTGCTGCTGCTGATCCTCAACTGTACTTTAATAGCAATAGAATAAAGTGCTGATTATACAGTAAAAAAATTCTGAATTCAAGCAAGCTATATTAACTAACTATAAAAACTAGGCTAAGTCACATCCATCCACTTTTTCCATCTTTACTTGCTATGATCTTCACTCAAGCAACAGTCATTTCTCAGCTTCTGCATCACTTGTTTTCTCTGCATCTGACTTTGCCTCTCTCCAGTCCACTCTCCAAACCACAACAAAAATGGTCATTTTGAAAAATGCTAATAGAATTCTATCTCCTCTACCTATATCTCCCTTAACGTCTTTTAGTTGCTGTCCTCACAGAGAAAGCATCAAATTTTCAAGATCTATAAATCTACAGAGGAGCTTTTGCCTTTCCCTCTCACCTCATCCACCTCTACAAGCCCGTTATTCATTAGGCTCCACCCATGTGGGGATTTTCCTTTGTTGGCCTAAATGTGATTTTGAGGCCAGCAGAAATGTATAACCCAGAAACTGGTGAGAAATGAAGATTCTCAGGTCCTACCCCAGAAACTCCCTCTCATTGGACAGTGGCTCTCACATAAAGAGAGAGGCTATCAGTTGTGTTTCTTTCTGATTCTCCAGCATTCAAAACGGTGCTGGCACAGTGTAGGTTCTTAATTCAAATGTTTGTATGAATGAGAGAACACATAATTATAACCTCTATATTATTCATTTCTTCATCTGTAAAATGGACAAAATATTATCTCCCTCTAAGATGACTTCGGATTTATTAGCATATATGAAAGTTAGAGAGCAGAATGCTTAAAGATATCCCATTTAAAAAATGTTTTTACATAATTCGTTTTTCCTAGACTACCTGCTTTTACTAAAACAATTACTCTTCACAGCTTTGTTTGCTAATTTTGTCACTCAAACATATAATATTGGAGCTTTGCTAACACTATTGCTTCTTGAAATACTTTTCCCTAGATCTGGAACTCTAGCTGGTACACCTTCTAATCCATAAAACCTTTCCTGATTCATCCGACAGTTATCCTCCAGCTCCTGCTGTAACATACACTTTCCTCTTTTTAAAGCACTTAAAACATTTTAAAATAATAAGTGCTTATCTTGGTATGGTATATTCATTATAGAAAATACCAAAAATTACTGATGAGTAAAACAAAGACCTTAGTTAACCTCTGAAGTTCTTCCAAATCCTTTAAATTGCAAACATTGCTGTAGTTTAGATATGTGTATCTGGCAGCTATAAATTATGTAGGTAAGAATGTTGAATCATATTAGTCAGTTGATATTGTGTCCTATTAACATGAATTCTCCTAACACTGTATAATAGAGTATATTTAATTAAATGCATTCTGCAAGTATTTTTTGTTTTAAAGAAATAAGACAATACGAGTGATTTGGATATAAAATTACATTGCAATTAGGTAACACAGTGAGGCCTCTGTTCTGTAAGAACATTTGATCTACAGTAGATTTCCTGTGTATTCTCTGAGCCACTTTCAGCTCTGCTCCCTAGGGAACTTCGAGATGCACACAGCTACTTCCTTTTGCCACTGTAAAACCAATTAAATTAATTTGTTGGAAATCTCATTGTCTACCACTTACACTGCACTAGATTAGATTCTCTCTGAATCTTCCTGAGTTTCACTGTGCAATATGTATAGCACTTTGAATTTTAGTGGCAACAACTGTAGTTTTTCTTTGCTTGTATAAAAAATGGATAGTGAGGGCCGGGTGCATTGGCTCATGCCTGTAATCCCAGCACTTTGGGAAGCCAAGGTGGGCAGATCACGAGGTCAGGAGATCAAGATCATCCTGACCAACATGATAAAACCCCATCTCTACTAAAAATACAAAAATTAGCTGGGCTTGGTGGCATGCACCTGTAGTCCCAGGTACTCAGGAGGCTGAGGCAGAATCTCCTGAACCTGGGAGGAGGAGGTTGCAGAGTCAAAATTGTGCCACTGCATGCAGCCTGTCAACAGAGGAAGATTCTATCACAAAAAACAAAAAAATAGGATAGTGAGTACTCCTAAAAAACAGAGCTTTCTCAGCAGCCTGCAGTTACTCTGGGAGGCTGTGGCATGTATTTCCTGTCACGTTAGTATCATTTAGGATAGGAAGAAATTGAAAGAATATAGATATTCTTTTTGGTGATGTGAACATTTCTGAATTTTAAGATTTTTTTTTTTCTATTTCCATCAGAAAAAAACATTTCTGTATAGTGACAAGATACTACATAATGTGATAAAGAATTATAGTTAAATGGGTGAATCTCGTTGTGTTTATTGTACTGTGTGGCATAATGCCAAATGCCTCTATTCGCTAAATGAACATTGTATGAATACTATCCTAAAACAGCCTGTTGAAGAATAGATAGGATACCTCGAAAATATTTACATATACATATATATACACACACACCACACACACATATTTAAATATATATGTATATAAACACACACACATACATTATACATACAAAAATGACAATGTGAGTCATCTGGATATGAAATTGCAATGCATATATGGAGGAAGTGAGGAAAATGTAAGAAGAGCAGTTGGGGATTGGGTTGGATCATTTCAAGTGATAATAAAATATTTATTTTGAGATAAATAGCTACAGTAGTATAAAGCTGAGAGGTAAGCACAGATCAAACATATTTAAGGGCCATCTAAAGATAATATGGAATTTGGACACTTTTCTATAGGCAACAGAGCGGGCTTTTCACTTAGGATACTATCATTGAAGAGTTTTGCCATGATCAAAGTAGCACTTTATGCAGTTAAATGGGGGTCTCTTTAAGCTTCATAGATTTTGCATGCTTGGGTTTCTGTTTTGTTTGTTTTCTCTAATGGACAAAGATCAGGTTTTGCGTTATCCTGGAAGGACTGTGGGAACGAGTCATAGGAGAATTGACTTGGAGCACTGACCTTGTCATTAACTACTTGCATGGCATGAGCCATATCGCCTGCCAGGATTTCAGCCTCTCTATCTGCAAAATGGGAGGTAGACAGCCATTGGAACAGGTAACATTAAAGCACCTTAGAATGGTCACCGTTTATGATTTCTGTGACTGTCATCGACAACTCTTGCCTTTTGTCTTTTAGAAGATAAGCCAGACTGATGTTATCCCAGGGAATTTAAAACCCAAAGTATAGTTTAACAGGATTCTGAAATACACTTTCACTTAAAAACAAAGCACCAAGAAAAAACGAGCTGCTACTACAAGTTAAGTGACTTTGGAATTTGGACAACATTGAAGGTTACTGCTCTAATTTTGAAAGTTTTGTAATGCTATTTAAAATTAAACAAGTCAATGCCTATTTAACATTTCTAATAGTGCTTTGTACAGACTAAGTGCCCAATTATAATTATATTCCTGATAGTGTTGTTAAATTATGAATAAGCCCAATTTAGTTTGTAAACTACATAACACAGTGCTTGGGAACATACTATATTCTCAAAACTGCTGGTTTCAATTCACTTATGGGCCCTTCTACCTTGGGCTTATCAAAGCTATTTGGCCATGCTTTTTGGATACCTTCCTGGATGACCCGATTCTTTTGTGCCCCACAAGTGGCTGGGCCTCAGTAGGGGGCAGATGAGTGAGTCTGAAGACTGCAGATTATGTTAAGCACAGTGGGGCGGAAGGGTAGAGGCTTGTGAGGGAAAGAGCTCTATAGAGGAAGATAGAAATGGCAAACTGTACTTGATACCTCAGTTTTTTTTGACACACATCTCTCTGATCCATAAATGAGGACAGAAACAATAATTTTAAAGTACACAGGTAGAAGTGCTTCTTTTATTGATTTTCCATTTAGCCTGCAGTGTTCTCATCTGGTGCATAAGTAAATGTGATTGCAATGGCCAGAGGCCCTGTTACACATGGATGAAACCTCAACATACACAAGGAAAGATGGAAACTTTTTTGGTGGAGAAAAAAAATACTTTAAGGATAAGAAAAATAGGCCAGATGTGGTGGCTCACGTCTGTAATCCCAGCTCTTTGGGAAGCAGAGCGGGGTGATCGCTTGAGCCCAGGAGTTAGAGACCAGCACAGGCAATTTAGTGAAACCCTGTCTCTACAAAAAAAAATACAAAAATTAGCTGGATGTGGTGGCATGTTCCTGTAGTCACAGCTACTTGGGAGGTTGAGGTGGAAAGATCAGCTGAGCTCCAGGGCTAGAGGCTGCAGTGAACGGTGATTATGCCACAGCATTCCAGCCTGGGTGATGGAGCAAGACCTCATCTCAAAAAAAAAAAAAAGGAAAAATAAATTTCAACATCAGTTAATAAAATTTTACTTTTTAACCAATCTTGATTGTCATTTAGGAATTTGGGAAATAATATGATCAAAAATATGCTGACCAAAATCTTTGGTAAATTAGATCCATATTGTTGGCTTTGCTATCACTTGGGGTAGAGTATGATTCTGGCTCTCCTGTCACTCACTAACTCTACCATCTGAAGAAAACTGATTAATATCCCTGAATGTCACCTTCCCTATTTGTGAAATGGAGATGTAAAACCCTACTTGCAGAGTCACGCTGAGGATTAAATGAGATAACAACTATGCCCTTGCCTAATGCCATACCTGTTGTTGAGTTGGCAATAAATCAATTTCAATCACTATAATGTTATAACCTCTGTTCCCTGGACAATTCCATTTCACTCTTCATTTCTTGATTTTTTTCATGTCTAAAGTAAGCTTTTAGGTGAGAGTATTTTTTTCTTTTTTTCAACAGAGTTTTGCTCTTGTTGCCCAGGCCGGAGTGCAGTGGCATGATCTTGGCTCACTGCAACCTCCACCTGTCTCTACCTGTCAAGTGATTCTCCTTTCTCAGCCTCTTGAGTAGCTGGGATTACAGGTGCATGTCACCACACCCAGCTAATTTTTGGATTTTTTAGTAGTGACAGGGTTTCATCATATTGGTCAGGCTTGTCTCAAACTCCTGACCTCAGGTGATCCACCTGCCTTGGCTTCCCAAAGTGCTGGGATTACAGGCGTGAGCCACCGCACCCAGCCGAGTATTTCTCACATTCCACTTTTTATGTCTTCCTGTAGCAGTATTCCAAGAGAAACTACTAGTGTTCTTATGTAGGAAAAAAATGTGGAATTGTAGAAACTTCAGATACCCTACCAGTAAATGGGACAGATCTGAGGGCCAGTATGTCAGTGACAAGGAGCTTTTAATCTTATGTAATTGTAGCATTTGTCTATAACCCAAGCTACTCACTCCTACAGGAAATCCTGAGGCCAGAACAAAAAGTAAAGAATTCAAGACATACCAATTTCTTTTTACAGAACAATCATGAACTATTTTGCAGATATTCCTATGTGCTTGATGTGGAAGTGGTAGATAATTCTAACATCTGTCAGTCACTTCTTGTTCTAAGCCCCTTGTTCATTACTGGGACCCTGACATGGGGAAAAGGTGCAGCTTCTGTAGTTTGAATTGTGATGCTTTTTCCTGGCCACATATTTTATTTTTTTACCTTGCTTTACTGCTAACTGCAGGGACCTTCCCAAGTTGAATCAGGTCTCTGCCCTTTCACAATGGATACTGACATTTAACTTTATCTGAAATAATATTAATGGGTCTCATAAGCCATTAGTCTCCCGATTAGTTTATTTAAAATGCTCTCAGAGTACAAACTGTGATGCTAATTGGCATCTACCAAGCAAGTCACCCTGCTTCATAACATGGGAAGGCTTGTTTATTGCAGCCACATTGACCAGACTTCTCCTGGTGGCCAATGCTTGAAAATTTTATTCTTTACCTCCATAGCAAGCTTGTGAGTAATTTGATGGTGTATACAAAGACGCTATATCTTTTTCACCTTTATTTCTGCTATCATTGACGCGGAGGATTTTTTTTTTATTTCTGCTGGGATCTATGATAGGCCCTTGTGATGAAATAGATTAATAAAACATGGAGTCTGTCTTCAATTGAATCACAGTCTAGCTATGGAGAAAGGTAGGTTAAAAAAAAAAAATAGATGGCCAGGCGCAGTGGCTCAGGCCTGTAATCCCAGCACTTTGGGAGGCCAACGCAGGCGGATCACGAGGTTAGGAGTTTGAGACTAGCCTGGCCAACACAGTGAAACCCCATCTCTACTAAAAATACAAAAAAAAAAAAAATAGCTGGACATGGTGATGTGTGCCCGTAATCCCAGCTACTCAGGAGGTTGAGGCAGGAGATCACTTGAACCTGGGAGGCAGAGGTTGCAGTGAGCTGAGATCGCTGCACTGCACTACAGCCCAGGGGAGAGTGTCTAACTCCGCCTCAAAAAAAAAAAAAAACAGACATCTGAGAAACAAATACTATAATAAAAACATTTAGCAAAGTGCTAGCATTGAGTATAGTGCTCAGAGCTTACAGTAGTGTCTCAAAATAAGTATAACAAGCCAAACTGAACTCCTGAACAACACATAAGTGGAGTAAGTCAATTTCTCCAGGAAAGGGAAGGGATTATCACATTTAAAAGGTGATACTTGAAATGTAGTTTGAAAAAGAAGTTTGGCATGTTCAAGTTTGTTGAAGTTTGTGCTTCTTCATACTATTTAAGTAACTCTCTGGAATCATGGTTAAGGACATTGTGGCTCAAACCATGGCCCCTGTGGTGAAACAGATTAACTATTTTCCCTTTGAAATAATACATTATTCTTTCCCCTTTGCTTTCAACGAGACCAGAAGATAGCAGAAGAAAAATGTAGGCAAGAGATAAATTACAGAGAACTTTGTACATCATGTTAAATGCCGAGAAATTACATATTTACTTTTATCTAGCCTGTTGCTTTTGCTGTTAATTTTCTATCCGAAGTTTGGCTTCGTTATCAACCATTCAAGCTTTGTTCCACTCTAACTAAAGATGTTCAGATCAAACAAACAAACAAAAAAATAGGAGATTCTGCATTATAAATCTATGGTCTCTAGAGTAGGTAATCTTCACTGGAATGTCAGAGAAATAAAGCCAGGGTTAAATCACAGGGACCTAAAGAACTGTGCCTCCCTATTTCCCCTGGTAGTTCTATACTAAAAATATAGTTTCATACCAAAAATGTAGAGGCAGTCTGCTATGGTATGACTGTTAATGTTCCCCACAAATCCACATGTTGAAATTGTATCCCCAGTATGATAGTATCAGGAGATGTGGCTTTTGGGGAGGTGATTAAGTCATGAGGACAGAGCCCTTATCAATGCTGTTAGTGCCCTTAGAAAAGAGACCCTAGGGAGCTTTTTTGACCCTTCCACCAAGTTGAGGACAGAAGCAGGTGCTTATCTGTGAGGAATGATCCCTCGCCAGATTCCAGATCTGGCTTTACTTTGCTCTTGGACTTCCCAGCTTTCAGAACTGTAAGAAATAAATTTCTGTTGTTCATAGGCTAACCAGTCAATGCCATTTTTTATAGCAACTGCAACAGTCTAAGACACAGCTTCTTTACATTTAACCAAAATCCTGTGTGAGCTCTTCTATAAAACTAAAATACCAAAGAGAATTGTGCCTATCAATAATTCAGATCTTGATGTAGATCATATAGGCATAATTTATAGGAAATATCACCAAATCTATAGGAAAGATGTCCAAATGAAAGAGTATTGAGTTAAAGCCAGACTGATATCTAAAATTGAAAGGTAAATTATAGATGCCTGCAACCTGAAACAGAGGGAAAAAATGAGTTTTAGGACAAAATCTTTCCTTGATAACCGAATTCTGACACTTACTGTGTGAACTTAGGTGAGTCGTGTAATCCAACCTGACCAATAAAATGGGGTCATACTGCTATTTGTTTTATTGCCCTGAGAGTTTTCTTTGTAATGACAACCCAGTGTCATATTTTCTATAAAATCCCTTGTAAAATCTAAAATGCTATTTGAATGCATTCTTTAATTTTTAGCTATGTGTTTTCTATGACACTGAAAATATGAGTCAGTCCATAAAAATTTAATAGACAAGCTATTTTTTCAAAGCACCTTTGTTGTGTGAAGTGAGGTACTAGCATATTGAACTAGATAGTGTGGCACAGCTGTGGGTTCTTTGAATCACATGTGATTTTTACCTGTTGTGGGTTTATAGTGCACTGGGATTTTTGAGTATAGCCCTTTTGTTACATTTCATAAGTAATATTCTATTCTGTCTTGACATTGAGGAATTGCCATGGTTCTAATAGTTTTGATTAAGTATCCTTGCAAATCAACTGCAAAAGAACCAAAACTTTTTTTCCCATTTCCTAAAAAGTGGTCCATTTACAACTGGAATAATACCATATCCCTCCCAACTCACAGATGAATAGATCTATAATGAAGTGCAATTTTCCTCAGAAAATAAACACCAATGAGTGGAAAATTGGGGTTACAGTGTGTGCATTGCAAGGTAATAGTCACTTAAGCATTGAATCCAGCCAAAGGACAATTGGAAAAGATGACAGACATTCAAATAAAAAAGTAGAAATCTGGCAAAGGTTAAAGGCGATCCAGTGGAAGCTTTAGAAAACAGGGATTGCAAGTGTAACAATAAAATGATTCAGTTCTGCAAGATAGAAGAGGTTGAGAGGGCAAGATACATCTTGGTTCACGGTCTAGACAACAGTTATGTACAGGCTATGGGCCAATGGGTGACCTCACAGGTATAAATGAAAAAATAATAAAAGAAAATGAATTCATGGAAATAGACAAGATTAATAACTCAGCACAAAACATACAAAATCAAAACAAACTCGGTCTCCCACTATACCTATTTAGGGAATTTCATTGTTCTGAAAACACCTTATTTCCACATAGACCATTTATTTATGCAGCCAACATTTATTAAGTAGTTACCATGTGTCAGACATAGAAATTCACCAGGGAGAGCAGCAAAGAAAATAGATGTAATATCTTTGCTTGTGCATCTTCAAACTAATGATTTTCACCTGCTCTCAATGAAATACAGCATACTTTGTTACTGAGATTACTAGTAGGTTGAACCATAATAAGCTGTAGTTTTATAGGTCAAATACATTCAGATATTGGCAATTTTTAAAAGTTCAGGCTAATATTATCCCACAACCTTTGTATAAATTGTAAAAGTCTTTTAATAAATGTTCGTTGCCCTAAAAATATATTTTTATTTCCTCTAACTAGCAGTTTCTTTTCACTTGATTTAAAAGGCCTCTACCTTTGCTATTTTCCTAGGACTCACTTAAAATTTCCAAATTAAATATTGTTTCATGTTATATAGGATGCAACTGTGGTCACCGTACTGTACCAAGGGATAAATATGATGTAGTACAGCTTTCTTAGAATTAATCACTGTATTGAGATTCCTTTTGTCAGACTGAAATCAGGGAGATAGCTTCAATTCCGAGTGGTATCCCCATTCTTAAGTTTGACTTTGTTAGAAAAACTTTTACTGAGATTTTTAAGTTATATTCTGGAGTCATTCCACCCTTTGTCCAAGAACAAGACCTGGACTCTCAACCTTTAGGATGTAGATCTTATTCACTCTGTTGGCCAAGATTGGGTTGCCAGCACCCCCATCATCACCAGGATATTTGTCTAAAATTTTGAAGTGTGGTCTCAGACCAACAGCATCAGTCCTACTGGGATATTTCTGAGAAATACAAACATCCAATCTCTATCCCAGACCTACTAAATAAGAAACTCTGGAAGTGCAGCCTATACATGCTGCTTCACAAGCCCTCCAACTGATTCTGATGCTGCTCACATTTAAGAGCCACTGATCTCAGGGACTAGTTTTCAACCTTTAGCCATGTTGAAATCAGCTAGAGAATATTAGTATCAATTAGTATGGATGTCTGGGCCCTATCCTTAGCCATCCTGATCTTATTGGTAGGGAGTGCAGCTTCTATTGCTATTTTTTTTCAGCCCTCCGGTTTACTAATGAACAGCTAAGGTTGAAAAGCACTAGTCTACTGAAGTGAACTGTTTTTTCACAGTTTCTGTGACTGCTATCTGTGAAGCCATGCATTAGGCTTCTTACCTTCGGCTAACAGCTATAAAGATGTGTCAGGAATTTTAGGTAAATTAACCTATCCGTTTACCTTACTCATCACTTATGCTAAGGGATGTCAGATGCCTGCTGGTGACCATGGAGTAGTATAGTCATCACCAGCACATGTAATCATAGAAACCCCCAAATAAGTTAAATTATGTATATATGCAGGTATGTATTTATATATTTTCTTATCTTAGGTATCTAAATTACTTTGTTGGGAGAGGGAAGATGGAAGGGATTGGCAGTAAGGAGGAATGGAAAATGTGGTGCAAAGACTACCTGTCCAGCTAACTCAAATTTACACAGCATCTACCAGTGTGGGACTTCATGTCTCCACTCTTCAGAGTCTTGCCATGTGGCCCAGCATGTACTGTCCCACACAACTCCCTTTACTCCCCCTCTCCAGGGGACTGAGTCATTTTAACCCTTCTCTTTCCTCTACTATCCTGCCATCTCTAAGTTCTTAACTTTCCTTTGTCCTCTTCCTTTTTCTTCCCAGATATCCTCAGGTCTTAAGCATAGACCATGGATATGGGAAACAATTATTCTCTCCTTAACTGTTTCAACCACTTGGGAGAGAAAGGTAGAAATGCTGATTCTAAGGGTGGAAGGGGCAGGAAGGACCTAGCAGTGGCCTTAACCCTGGATGGAAGTCAGGTCGGCTTGAACAGTTGAGTATTCCCTGAAAGATCTGTGGATGCGAATGCTGAAATCCATCCTGTCTCTGAGAACCAAGTCATGTGCAAAGGTTGTATGAGCGCAGCCCTGGGCAGTGGGATATTTTTCTCCATTTCATCAAAAAAATCGTGGGTTTGGCGAGGTAGAGGAAGTTTTTCTTTGTAACAAATGACACCATTAGGTCACAAGAGACACTGATGATAACTCATTTGGTTTTCCTCTTTCTGAATTTTATGTTCTTCCTGAAGATGTTTGGTAGATAACTAACAGTGTGAAGGTCAACATACTACAAATAATCAGGCCTATCTGTGCATAGTAATTATATTTATATTTCTTCTGCAAACAAAGATTTTAGATATTATTTCACCAGAGAATATCTCTCTCCTTAAAATAGTCTATCCTACTGTCACATAAATGATGCAGTCTGTGCCATTTTGTTCTTTTGCAATGTCTAGGTTGTTACGTATTTTTTCTCTGAATGCATTGGCAGGAATCTTTGGATTACATGAGGTTAGAGTCTGGAGGAAACCTTCTGTACTAAGAAAAGTCAGATTCTACAGGAAGGAAGAGAAGCAGGCAGCTCTACTTTAGAGTTAGGTTGTGGTTCTGAGAAGGCAAAGCTCCTTAGCCACTAGTATAAAATCATCCTTGTTACCCATGCTTGTTATTGAACTATCTGCACATGGGAAACCAGGATTCCTGAACATTCCTCATCTCAGTCTTTGAATGAAGTTAGTGGTTTGAGCTGGGATTGGGAGGGGACAGAGAACAAATGAATGCGCATAAAATGTAATTTTGAGGCCATTTGTATAGTATCTAGTAAATTACCTCTTCTAGTTAGTAGACTAGAAGAATTCATGTCTTTCTCCAATGTGAATCATTTACTTCTTTCTCAAGACTAGTTTGTTTAATGTGTATAAAGTAAACTTTTCTATTTGCTTTAAATCCTTTACTTTAACCTTATAAAATGCCTTAGCTCAGGGAACTCTTTTCAGTCTGGCTGACGCTGACAGAACAGATGAGGAAGAAAAAATTCTTAAAACATTCTTCATTTGTTTCGGGGTAATTTTTTCATTTTCAAAAGCACAATTTTCCCAGCTTGTAAAAATTAAGCAGCCAAGAATATTTGATGCCTTATTTTGAAATGTCAGAGCTTAAATAAACCTTTCCCAAACTAACTATAGGTTTTTACCCTAGACAAATCCACAGTTTCTATTACTTTCACTCTTTATAGTGAAGCTACATCCTGTAACCACCACCTAATTCCACATAATTTGTGGTGTTTACCCTAGGGATGCCAAACTCCAGAGAATGAGTTGGTGTCAAGGGTCAGGATAAATGTTTACAGGGAACTTTAAAAAGATTGTTGCCAAATAGCTTCAGCCTTCTTAAGTGTCCTGAGGGGAGTGTTTTACATTTAGATAGGCCTGGGTGCCTTAAGCAGGACCAGTTACCACTGAATCAAGATAATTTTCAATAGTAAGCAAGCTTGGCTTTGTAGACTATGTAGATGAAACAAACGAAATGCTTTGGCACTGATGGGAATGTTGAGCTCTCAATTTTCTCTGTGCTGTGTTGTGTTTTATTTTCCTCATTAAACACATTATTAGTAGACAGGGCCTACAAATTGGCATTTATACATGCAAAAGACTTGACAGGCATTTATTAGGGTGTTTTCATATCTATCACTGTTAACACTTATGTAACAGGTTGTCTGAGTCCCTGTATTTTAAGTTAATATCCTGCAGAATTTGTGTGGATTCACTGACACAATAGCTAGTAATAATAGCTGCCAAGTACAAAACATGAGCTCCTGCATTTTTGCTATGTTATTTCTAATCCCCCTCCCAACAGCCCTGAAATTTAGATACTCTAATCTCCATTTTAGAATGAGGAAGCTGAGGCTGAGAAGTAACTTGTCCAATGTCAAAAGCAAGCAAGCAAGGTAAAGAAGTGAGAATTTCAATGTGGGTTGGTGTAATGACAAATCCCTGCTTTTTAATTTGCATCATGATTCTCAGGTATCAGTGAAATCAGTGTTCAGAGAAAAGGTGAACTTTCTTGAGGTCCACTCACATTTTGCTACTTGCCAGTCCTATTGATGTTACACTGTGAACCCCATGAAAACAAGGCCCATGGCTGTTTTGCCCTCATTCTCAGCACTATGGCTGGAGTATATACAATAGACATATTTTTTGTGTGTATAACGAACAGAGAGTATGCAATAAGCAGTTTTGAATGAGCGAATAAATAAATAAATAAATTGGCTTGCTATCTCTGTCAATCAAGAAGGTATAAGATTCAGCCTGGGCTGGATTTCCAATTCTGTGTTATAACTTCTTAGCTAAATGGACTTGGAAAAGACACTCAGCTCTGCTAAATCTCAGTTGCCTTATCTGCATAAAAGGAATGATTTAGAAGATCAATTGGAAGATGAATGTAAAAACATTTAGTAAATTCAATGTAAATATTAATTGCTTTAGCTGTGATTTAATTTGCAAAGCCCTAGAAAATGATTTCTTATCTAGATCTTAGATTAAATTCTCCCATCTGCTTTTTGGTACCTAAAATCTGGCAATAATTTTCAAATGTTTTTGGCTTTTTATCTTGCCCCACTTTAAGAAATACGTTTTCTGTCAAAACTGATCCACACATAAATGGAACTGCAACTAAAATTCAAAGAAAATTGTTGTGAAACAATATCTAAACCTATTTATTATGTGTGTTTTTATGATCTCTATTCAGTTCTGTTTTTCCTATTCAAATAAAATCCTGTTTATGACCCACTAACTTGCATTTAAGATTCACATTTTATTTGAAACCCATACTTTAAAAATACTGCCGTAGGGGAAAATATCACTGACTTGAACTCTTTCATGTTGTATTATAGTAAGATTATTTGAGTAAAAAGATGATGTTAGGGTCTAAAAGAGAGGCAGGAGTATGTGTGTATGCATGTTATTGGGGAATAACATTGGTGAAAAACAAATAATTACACACTGACACTATCTATCTGTCTGTCCTTCCATCTGCCTATCTTCATTTATCTAAACCTACTCACCTACCTGCCTACTACTTACCTAACTCTATAAATAAATAAATGAGTACAATATTCATATGTTTTCTGAAGATTTCTCTCAGAACGTTTCTTATGAATTCCCTGCAGTCAGTGATCATACAGATTTCTGGTGAGATGAAAAGTTCACCTGTTAACGTATAAATGCTGATAGTGACAGACAACAGGTGAATCATGACAATCTATAAGATTTTTTGGAGTTTTAAAAAATTACATTCATGATTTTCTACAATTTGTTACATGAAACATGCACTGCCTATTTTAAACTTATAGAATTCAGTGAAATATATAGAATGTTATGTTTTTTATAGTTTAACTTAGAAGCCTTATAAATATTGAGTTTACTTCTTAAGCAAACATATAAAACTGTGAAGATATATAAATGTAACTTACCTGTGTATAAGAACTCTTAGTAAACATGGAAGAGATACATTATATGAAAGTACCACAATTTGTTTAGCCAGCCTTCTATTGGTGGACATTAATAAACATTTCTGCAACAGACAACTTTATATATTGGTCATTTGACTTATATTCAAGATATATATATATATATATATATATATATATATATACACATATATATACACACACACACACAAACACACACATTTTAAAAAAACGTAAAATTGTATTCTATAGATGTGCAGATTTTATTCTCCCCGGTAATATGAGCACTGTTTTCTCCACATGCTCTTCAATGATGTGAATTATCAAACCTTTTCTATTTTTGGCAATTGAGTAGGTTAAAGGTGGCATACTGGTTTAATTTAATTTAATTTTTGTTTTGTTTTTGAAAGAAACAACATATTTTCGTATGTGTGAGAGTCATTTGCCTTTTCTTTTACGTGAAGTGTCTGCTTATTTTCCTTTTCCCATTCTCCTAGATTTTGGATTTTTTATTTCTTTATTTTTCAAAAAATTGATGGTTTATTGAAGCTAGTTTTCTATTTTCTCATGTGATTAGTTGAAAATATTTTTCTATTCATTTATTCATTTTGCTTATGGTGCTTTTCATCATCCAGTTATGTAGGTGATTTAAACATTGTTTTAATCGCTTCTGAGTCTTGGATTATATTTATGAAGGCCTTTTCCAATTTGATATGTTTGCTTCATCTAATTTTTTCCTACTGCTATGAGTAAGGGATAAAATCTCCCCAACTGGCCATCAAGCTTATATGAACTTTTCACTGAATAGTTCATCTTTTCATTACTTATTTGTAATGCCATCTTTATTAGACAGAAGACTCCAATACATATTTGAGTCTATTTTTAGACTGTCTAATCTGAGACATTGACTCTCTATTTATTTTCCATTATCGTATTTCTTTATCAGAGCTCTAGTGTATCCTTCAATATTTGGTAGCTTTTATACACTTAAACACCAATCTATTTTTTTAACTTTTAAATGATTATTGCTTTTTTTTTTTTTAATATAAAATTTTTAATCAACTGTTTACTTCCAACCTGAGGGAAAGTTGAGTTTTCATTGTATTTATACCATGATAAATTGGTAGAGTACCTTAGGGAGTGTAGGCATTGCAGTGAAGTAGAATCCTCCCATTCAAACACTCAGTATGACTTTGTGTTTCTTCAAATCATTCTTGGGTATCACAGGCACATTTAAAATTTGTCTTTGTATAAATCTTGACATTTCTTGTTAGTTGTGTTATTAAGTATTTTATCTATTTAATTGCTGTTCTAAATAAATTTCTTTTCTTTTATTATGTCCTTTAAGTAGATTTGGTTTGCGTATACAAAAACTGTTATTTTATGTATAAATATTTTGTGCTCAGATGCTCACAAAATTCTTTCATTAGTACTAATAGTTTCTACAATCATTTCCTTGAGTTTCCACATTTACAATCATATTTATTAGCTGCTTCTAAATTTTATACTGCAACTCATTTCCAATTCTCTAATTTGTTGGCTGGTATTTCCAAAGAGGATTAATACTAATTGTTATTACAGATATCACAATTATTCATTAATGTTATTCTTTTAAGTATGACGTTGACTTTGATTTTCAGATAGATATGCTTTATAAGGTTAGTGAAATATATATATATTTCATATTAATTTTTAATCAAAAAATTCAAATGACATAAGCATTCAGAAAAATGCTCATATAATTTTTCTCCTATTTTATTAATGTGATAACTTATAAAGATATATTTTTCATATTAATGAATATCTATGTTCCTGGAATAACATATCTTGTTTATGGGAGATATATATATATATATTTCTTAAACCAGTAATTAATAGGTTTGGTATCGTATATATGATTACCTCATTAAAATAATGTGGGACTTTTTTTCTGTTTCTATACTCTAAGTTTTTAAATATGATATTGGGATGAATTGGTAAGGTATTTAGCCTTTTGCTCAATACTGGCATTTTTTTCCAAAAGGTAAGGAGTCCTTCCTGACTAGTCTGTGCCTATGTGGATGGATATTTTTATGATTATCCCAACCACCATCACCCCAAAACTATACTGAAGAAAGAGCTTTGGGCAGGAGCAGTAGTACAGGCCACAGCCTGATAGTGTCAGGGTGGAAATTTTTGGTGTGCAATCCCTCTGTTCCTCAGGGCGACACCCAACAAAATGAGAATTTTGCCATAGATCTCTCCAAGTTGCTTTTCTACTGCTAAAATAATAACAGTCTAACAGTATAATTTCCTCTGGAATTCCTTCAGGATTTAAAGCTTTTGCTATGGAAAGTGCAGGCTAAAATGGCTTTTCTAAGGTATCTTATTTCGTGTAAGAACCTTGTATGTATATTTGGGTACAATTTTGGATTATACCAAGAACTCTCTCCTGTATGTCCTGAGTTAATGCCTTTAAGGCAATTAGCAAAGTACTTGCCATAGGGTAAGTTCTCAATAAATATTATTATTGGTGTTATTATATCACTCAACTTTTACAAAACTCCCAGTAAAATAAAGTTGAGAAAGAGTTCTTACACTCTCTTGCCTGACTCATACCTTTAGAATGTGGTGGCATTAGATTACCAACCCGTCTTTTCACTCTGAGACCAGTGCTTTTTCCCACTACATGTTCATAAATTGAGTGCCATATACATAAATGGAGAAATAATGTCTTTATTATTGTAAGGCTTATTGTCGAGTTTAAAATTAGTAAACTGAGGCCAGTATAAGGAAAACTAAATTCCAGTTTATTCAGCTCCCCGGCGAGGTTCTGTGGTCCAGAGAAGGGGCCAGAGAAGTCGCGCCTGGCCGTTCTGGGCGCGGGGTTTTATAGGGGGTGAGGGCAATAGATTGGTCAGTGGGGAAACAAAGCTTGGGCACCTGTATTGGCCAGAGAGAGAGACTGGACCGGGACTTGGCGAGCTGCCATTGGTCAGGCTCTCGGCGGGATTTTTGAATTTTGGGCTGACAGCATGATTTAATGCTGAGTTTGGGCTAGGGGTGGAATGCAGGAGTGGGTGTGGGGAGCCCGCATGGAGAAGGCAGGCGCCCGTAGGACGTCCGGCCTCCTGATAACAGTGTTATCAGGTGCGGAGGGGGTGGGTATTGTCCATCCGGCTCCCAGCGAGGCTATCGGCCTTACGATTATCATTGATTTAGTAAATGAAATTTAAATATTCATTGTTTTATATATGTGGGCAATGAATTCAATAGTGTTAGCCATTCCTCGCACTTTATCACAAATAGATATAAAAACAATTTTGTACCATATTAAAGATGCTGCATATATATATTGAGATAACATTTATCCTTACCACTGTTTTGAAATTGCATTGGCTATCAGACCTGCTGCTTGAACTTATTATTTGAGTTGTCAGTAAATATTTACAATTTAGTTCAACGTAATTTGTTCTTCGCAATTCTAAAAATGTATTTTATATTATTTTGAGAAAGATGTCCATGGGCTTTACCAGATGGCCAAAGTGGTTGACATTACAAAAAATGATAAAGAACTCCTGATAAACAACATTGTGATTGTATGACCCTCTTTTCCTATTCTATATTTTTTAACAGTATTTCACAAGGGATATATTATTGAGGGATGAATGTTCCCAATGTCTCATTCAAAGGAAATTTGAGACATCCACACCTGATAGTCACTGGCACTGAATTCGCTGAATTTTTCAGCTGGCAGAGCAACCAGATGGATTTTAATTGCCCAGCGAAGGGATAATTTTCCCTAAGAAATCCCATGCATGCCAGTGCAGCCCTGTGAGCTTGTCACAAGACATCTTCCTTTGCCAACCTTTTCAGCCGGCTGCAAGCAGGGGGCTTTTCAAAGGAATTCTGTGACAACATAAAGCAAAATTTAGTAAATGTTGTTGCTTGATAGGGGAAAAGTGAAATAAATAGCCAGCGAGTGCTCTAGGGAGAAGCTGCAGACAATGCTCTGCCCACCGCTGAGCATGCTTATCAGAGAACACACAGCCCTTCTGCAAAATGGATTGTGCTTAATCGAATCTGATGCCTCCCCTTGAGATTGGCGAGAGTGTAGAGATGATCAGAGGTTGATGGATTGGGGTATATTCCATCCTCCTTCAGATCACCAACATTTCCCTTCAATATAGTTCTTGTATTTTTACATTCCCTGCATTTGGAGTGATTTTTGATGCTCCGATTGTCAAAACCATGCTTTGCAGATTCCTTAAACTGTAGAATATGTGAATACAAGAGTCATGATACATAGGAAATGTTTATGAAAATGAAATCACATTGTTACCAAACAGGCAGGGACCAGGATCAGTCATCTTTTCTCTCACATAAGGCTTTATTAAATTGGTTAGAATTGCCAATTTATTTTTAAAAATGAATAGAATTATTATTGCTTAGGTTCTGCTTGGGCGTTTATATTTACTAAGCTGTTTGTATCCCATATGTAATTTTGTATAAGAGGAAGTGAGTCTCAGGTTAAATAACTTCACCAAAGTTATACAGCTATTACAAAACAGGGTTGTGCCTTTAACTCAGTCTATCCATTTCTAAGCCTTCATCTTTCCATTATAAGCCTTTACAGTTTTCAGAAAAGAGAAAAATATTTTTGATGAAATTTTGGAAGGCTTCTTGAAGTACATGTTAAAGAGATGAGTCAGACTTGTATCAGAGCAAAGAAAATAAATTTTAAAAAATAGAACAGTTCTCCTAGAAGCATTTCTCAGAAATAACAATACAAAGCAAAGTTTCCCATTTTAACCTTAAAGCAAGTATTCTACTTTGCTTGTAAGTTTCTGTTGATACCTCAATCAAATTAAATTGGTTTTCCACATAGCAATTTAGAGAAATATCAGGCCCATTGGGATCAAGTGAAAAACAGATGTGAAATAATATGCATTTTTCATGTGCCCCTAGGGTTATGACATTTCCAATTTACTGACACTCTGGAGTAAGGAAAACATATCTATAAGCATGAACTGAAGCTCTTAGTCTCACGACTTGGTTGCTAGAATAAGCTTGTATAGGTAGATGGAGAACTTCACTGAATATCTTGTTTAGAAATTTGCAAAGCTTGGACCTTTTCATACAATTGATCATTTATGACAGCTAGATATTTCCTTGCTTGGGAAACAGCTGGCTTTAAAAAATGCTGCAACATTAACTCACTTACTTACCCATACCTACCAGTATAAATAGTGCTACGCTGCCTAGAGCGTCTAGCGTAACAAATCCTTTTTCAGCTCTTACTCAAATATATGTATTAGTAAAATGAAATGATGCTAAGATATCCAGATCATCTTTCCCACATGCCTAGTGTAAGATTTATTTGGCCATTCATTAAATTGTTAAAAGTAACCCTTGTCTATATGACATAGGGATTCATGGACATTTTGAAGGTCTGAAGGAGGTTTTGATAAAGCTTGTAACAAATGATTAATCTTTCAGTTTTGTGTTTGTTGTGTTATGTGGTGTTGTTTGTTTGCTTGTTTTAACCCAGTGTTAAATACTACAGACACCTTTACCCTTTACAGACCTCTTGGGACCCCTTGTCCTTTGGAGACTCTCTGCAGTTAAGATTTTGCTAAACACTGGGGATTCAGCTGTAAGAAATGAAAAGCAAGGTATTTGAGACAATTATGTACATATCCTTTCACTAGTTACACTGATGATAATGGAAATGATAATTCCACTCCATCTGGGCATCTAAAACTACCTGGGGAAGAAACTAAGCATCCCATGTCTCTTATACACTAAAATAGCTCTATCATTTGCCTCTCAGCTGTCTTACTGAGCTGTCACAAAGCTGTCAATTGCTCCACAACCAATTGTATGAACTGGAGATTGTTTTTTTAAGTCACAAATAATTAAACATCTATGATTCAATAATTTCTACTTATCACTTGTCTGTGCCAAGTAATATGAAAGGTCAATACTTTAATTTCCACAACCATATTATTAAAAAGGTTATCAATTTTTTTGCCATTCTGTGAAGAAAGAAACTGTTGGAGTCATGTGAATTGTTCAAAGATATTAACTTTAATTTCAAAACTTTGTTGGCCCTTATGTCAAAGTTAACAGAACGCTTTTCAAGAAATGCCTCTCAAACTTTGAAAAGCTTGCATATTGGCTCTGCTGTCCTTAGCCTGTAAGCCTCTTGGGAGCAGCCACAGAGTTCTCATAGTCTCTGCATTCTATTCCTCGCACAGCACCGACCTGGGCTCCCAGCTATAACCACTCCTTATTGTGTCTCTCACTTAGGATACAGTCATCCTTTGGTCCCACAAATCCCAATTTCTACATCTGGCCAATTTTCCAACATATTTTTAAGGGAAAGCTCAAACTCAAAGATTTGGGAAAATGTAAAAAGGCCTTCTTTGCCCTTTGTCTTGAACAGGGGTCAGCAAGTATCTTCTGTAAAGGGCCAGATAATAAATACTTCAGGATTTGCCTGCCAGTTTTGCTTTGGTTGCAGTTGTTTTTATAACCCTTTAATCATGTAGAGCATGAGCCATACGAAAAAAAATGTGCCCTAGTTTGACAAATCCTGGTCTAGAATATAATATTCTTAAATGCATTTAAATCTAGTTGTTTAAGAATTTTAATTTGTTTATCTACTTTAGCTCAAGTGAAGCCAAAGCTTTTATAGCACATCCATGTTTATTGAAACAGTTCCAACAGGCCTTCCAGTAATAACAACAACAATAATAACAAAGTTTTACTCTTTACAGATTATAAAGGAGATTTAAGCCATAACCCTGAATGCCGCTTCCTATGTAGTCTTGCAGTCAGAACCCTTCAGCTAACATCTCTCCATCTGCACCCGCCACCACTAAAAGTCTGTCTTCTTCCAGCCAAAAAGGATCTCATAGCTTCTGCCTTTCCCCTCTCTGGATTCTTGGAGATTGATGTTCAGTCACATGTTACAAAACAATATTTTGTTCAAAGATGAACCACATATGTGAAGGTGGTCCCAGAAGATTATAATGGAGCTGAGAAATTTCTGTCACCTAGTGACATCTTAGCGGTCATAACCTTGTAGCATAATTACTTTTTTTTAAATAAATTTAATGTAGCCTAAGTGTACAGTGTTTATAAAGTCTACAGTAGTATACAGTAATGTCCTAGGCCTTCACATTCACTCACCACTCACTCACTCACTCACTTACTGAGAGCAACTTCTAGTCCTCCCTGCTCCATTCATGGTAAGTGCCCTGTACAGGTGTATCATTTGTTATCTACTATGCCATACTTTTGCTGTACATATTTTATGTTTAGATACGTTTAAATGCACAAATACTTACCATTGTGTTACAATTGCCCATTTTTAAAAATTTAGGTATTCTAAATCACGGGATGAGACAGGAGGTCGGCACAAGATACAGGTCAGAAAGACCTTGCTAATAAAACAGATTGCAGGTTTGCTGCACAGGTTTGCAACCTAGGAGCAAAAAGCTATAGGATATAGCCTAGGTATATAGTAGGCTATACCACCGAGGTTTGTGTAAGTTCACTCTGACATTTGCACAATGACAAAATCACCTGAGGGCATATATTCAGAATGCATCCCCATTGTTAAATGACATGACTGTAATAGTGTTCCCTAACTCTTTCTCCCCTCTTCTGCTCTCAGATTCTGTCCTTTCAAGCTGATGGTATAGATCAGTCACAAAAACCTTGGGAAACAATCAGAAAGAGAAACGCTCTACTCAGCATAGTGGGAAGGACGAAATTATTGCTTGCTGTATGCATGGTCAGGCTGGAGGGTGAATGGGGTAGGAGACTGAGGATGTGGTGAATACATTAATGTTATTGAATTTTATTCTCTCACTAAATTAATTATAAAATTATATATATTACAAATTATATATAATGTTATTGTTATTATATATTATATATGTAATACATATACATATTTTTGTCTCTTCCACCTTCCATAATCTCTCTCTCTATATATATATACATATATATATATGTATATGAAGATTATGGAAGGTGGGAGAGACAAAAAAAACTCAATAAAGTCTTTCCCAGATAAAGAGGAGGTGATATGGTGGAAAGAAGATTTGGGAGATTGGGCAAGTGAATGTTCTAGTCCTGGCTTGTCCACTAAATAGCCAGCTTCTCTGCATAGTCCTTTCTTGGGCTTCAGTACCCCATCTATAAAAGAGTGATGTTGAAGTAGATGCACCCTAGTTTCTTCACAGTATTGTTATTCTAACAATAAGAAAAGAAATACCTTTTTTTTGTGTCATTTAGTATATTGAAAATTCGCTTCTCATTTTTTCCCCAAAGAGTAGTCTTATTTTTATCAATAAAAGTGTAGCACCAAGTTGAAAGTCTATAGACACAAGACACACACACACACGCATTTTTTTCCCTCAGCTGCTAAAAAAGTTTATGATTTTTAATAGAACAGTTATGATGGCAGGTGAGGAGTTTGCTATTATCAAAACTGCTGAAGGCAAGCCTAGACATGGCTCTAATAGAATTGATAGAATTATGTGAATGCACCTCTGGAGAGCTCCATGTAGGATGGGTGAGATGCCCTGAGCATGTTTGCCGGTCTGCCTTTCAGATCTAAGAGTATATTACAGTCCTTCAGATGGGTGATTATCTCCTTTAGTAGTTTGGTTTGAAGATGGCATCAACATGCTTTTATTTTGTAGCCTCTGAAAATACTGGTCAAAACCAATTAAAAATAAATTTTAAAAAATGAGATTGCATTCCTTTCATAGTTCATACCATATCCATTTATTTAAAGATGGTTTACTTAAGTGCTCATTTAATAAAGATATGTTGGTGGTTTCTCTGCTCAGAGAAACAAATATGAGGAAAACAGTCACTAGCCTATACAGGTCAAGAAGTTGCAGAAATTTAGTCTATCTAGTTATGCCATCTCCACATTACAATTCCTGGTATGTAGAAATAATCAGAAAAAATATTTTTTTCCTTGAGCTAAAACTTAGACTAATAATTATTAATAACCCTAATGCCACAAGTAACTGTGAAATGGGGACAAAGGGAAAATTACATTCAGGATGTAGATAGTTCAGAGGAAGGGAGAACATTTCGATCTCCCCAGACCACAAAACTAGAAACTTCCAAGATGATAACATGATGATCCGAGTAGGACTTTGAACAATAGTTTTCCCAACTGACTGGCAAAGATTGTTCTACACACATGAATGAGTTTGAGCCCAGTGAACAGGTTGCCTGATGATATCTGGCATAGCAGGAACAGAACTAGAAGAGGAACAAGACAAGCGCTGGCAACAACAGGCAGGTGCCATGTTAAGACATGGGGAACAGCACATCCTTAGCTTAGAGACCAGAGAAGCAGGCTTGGTTACTCTATCTAAGAGAACAGATGGGAAGAAGTGTTGGGCCTCAATGACCTACCCTTAGGGCAAAACAAGATGGGATTCCAGCAGGCCTTGTCCCCAGAACAGTGCATGCTGGGGGAGAGCCATAGGCAGGGCCGTACAAAGCATGTGAACCAGAAGCCGGGAGATGCAGGGGAGCTGAGGCTCAGGCAGAAGACAGGCCCTGCAGTGAGGCTAGCAGTCATCCCCAGCCTTCCACGAGAATCAGGGCCAGCCTGATCCTGCTAACACTTCAGATCAGAGGGAGAGTGCTGGGGGTATTAAAGAGGCTAACTGGAGATCCAAAACCATGAGCCATCTCTCACCTCTCCTGAAAGATGAGGGTAGCAGCCGCCAGGGTTCCAGGGGTTCCTGACAACCAGATGCTACTTCATCTAACACCTGTTTTGGGGGTGATTCACGTGGCTTCCTAGACAGAAGCCACATGCAGACCTGAATTGTCCACAGTCAAGAACATGCAACCTCATCCTCCAAGCAAGTAGCTTAGTCACTCGCCCATTAAGGCCTTAGAACAAGATAGTGATCAGCAGCACTGAGATGCACAAAGACTAACAGCCAGGGTAAGGAAGTGAAAGCGTTGTTTGTACGCATATGGAGCTAACAGAAGAAGTCGCTAGCTGTTAAACTAGCTGTTAAACGGTTAAAGTTGGAAGCTTATATGCCCAACTTAGTAAGACAGAGGGAATGAAAGTCTTCTATGGGGAGAACGAATAGGTGTCTATAGGAAAGACAAAAGGGTCTTAGGAGAACAAATTGAAGTTAGGAAAGTTTGTGAAAATGTTTGTGTATGCAGATGCAAGTGGTCTTACCACCTTCCTCATGGCCAGAAAAAACTCCCCTCAGAGGCAATTTATGACAAGTTTATTCTTGGTTTTCTTCTTGGAAAGGACCTGCCCCAAAGAGGGTATTTATGGCTGCCTCATTTATTTTTGAGAAGTTTCTGTTTTTAGTCAGATAACAGAAGCTCTAAGAAGGTTTCTTTATGCATCTGATACATCTCAAATGTCTTCAGCTTAACATAGTCTTCATAACAACTCTGGGGTTCCAAATAGATCACCACAGAAAAAAGTGACATGATCAAATTTTTCTGCTAAAAAGATCCCACTGGCTATAGAGTGAGAGACAGACTGAAGCTGGAGCAGTAGGATTCAGATAAGTGAATTAGGAAGATCCTGAAATAGCCAAAATGAGATATGATGAGGCCCTGAGTTAGTACAATAACAGTGGGATTTCAAACAGAATGGAGAAATGAGATTATTGTAATTAGGCTGGGCTCAGTGGCTCATGCCTGTAATCCCAGCACTTTGGGAGGCCAAGGCACGCAGGTCACTGAGGTCCAGAGTTTGAGACCAGCCTGACCAACATGGAGAAACTCCGTCTCTAATAAAAATACAAAATTAGCTGGGCACGTTGGTGCATGCCTGTATTCCCAGCTACTCAGGAGGCTGAGGCAGGAGAATTGCTTGAACCCAGGCAGCAGAGGTTATGGTGAGCCAAGATTGCGCCATTGCACTCCAGCCTGGGCAACAAGAATGAAACTCTGTCTCAAAAAAAAAAAAATCATTGGAATCAATAAAATTTCTGTTTCTAGAATTGTTTTATAGGTTATACGTAAATGTGAGAAGTAAAGAAGTAAAAGAAAAAGAGAGAGGGAAGTGCATAGGATCTTATCTTTATGACTTGTCAAAAGGTTTTCCTATCCTTTATTTTCCTAGTACAGAATTTCAGTTTACTCCACCTGCTGCAGAAGTTTCAGGATGGTAGTGTGTGTTTTAAGTATTTGATTCTCTCAGAAATAGGAAACCATGAGAGATTGAGAGCAGGTAGATATTGAAATTAGACCTGTATTTTCAAAAGAGAAACCAACAGCAGCATTAAAATTGGAATGGAGGTGGAGCATTGGAGGTAGCGTCACCAAGTGTTCATCAATTTAAACCTGGTTAATGTAAACTCATTAATACTTAATGTGAGGTAAAATTCAAATTTATGCTAGGTAACTAATTACTTATTCAGTCATGACACATTTAAAGAATCCCTAGCCTAAAAATAGGACTTCCCAGGGCTGACTATGCAGGGGAATTTCCTTCTATTCAATAGATAAACTAGTGCCTAACAATTAAGAATCAAGGACTGCTAGTGAAGCAAAACTGTTTTCTGGCAAATGCATAGAGGATTGATGGATGAATTAGCAACACGTAAGGTAACTGTATGCTCATGGTAAAGGGTATTTTAAAGGGGAAATAAGGAAAGGACACCAAACAAGGTCTGAAAAAACAGATTTGAACCTGTCTGCTGAATGTAAAGTGGGTTAATGACATTTCTTTCTCCAGAATAATAAATCAGAAAAATCAAGTGAGGAAAATTTATTACGCCAGTTACAACTGCTTTCATCTAGATCATTGATATGCATTTAAACATAGTGGAGTTAAAAAATAATCAGTGAACTGATGAAAAGTATTACATCAATAAGTATTTAAGTTTATCTCTTTTAGGAAAGATAAGAAAACCTTTGTACTTGCTAGTCATACTTTCTGTGAAACATCAAGTTCTATTTTAGAACTTGTAGTTTCTGTCCCAGTTACGTAGTTCTACTATCTAGTCCATGGAAATTTATTTATAATAGAGATACATTACATGAAATTTAATACCAATTCTTTAGGGGCAGGACTAATTTGTTAGACATATGTGAGTCTCAGAGGATTTCATTCCCTGAGTCTGTTATCGGAAGAAGTAGAAGGATTTCAAAACAAAACATATCTGGAGTTCAAATGATGAATTAGGAGCTGTGAGGTTTTGGGCTACTTAACCTATGAATTTTTAGGCCTAAAAGCCTTCATTAAAACAAAGAAAATTCGCAGCACTGTCCAGTCTGTAGTTTCAAAAGGATACAACCAGATAATAACTAGCAAATTTGCCTCTTAGGCATTGAATAAATGTTGCCTTATGGTAGTGGTCATGATGCTTTTAATACTAAAAAAAATAGCTAAATGTTGTGAAACAAACAAATATAGCTATAAAAATGACAACTACATGACACCGACAAATTATTTGCAAACAAATGTGAAAATATGGTTTAAAAATTATTATTCATCATTCTAAAATAGTAGACATTCACAAAATACAATCTGAGAGTTTAATCAGCATCAAGCTAGTATATCTTTCCTAAAGCCAAGTTGGTAATTGGTAGGAAAAGAGTTTTAGAATGACTAAAACCACAATGCATTTCATCTTAAAAAGCTTCTCTGATTGGCTGGGTGCTGTGGCTCACGCCTGTAATCCTAGCACTTTGGGAGGCCGAGGTGGGTGGATCACCTGAGGTCAGGAGTTCAAGACCAACCTGGCCATCATGGTGAAACCCCATCTTAAAAAAAAGCTTCTCTGATTAAGGTTAAGGTAAAAGAAGGTTCTGATTTGTATAGATCTCTCCGAGTTAAAATGTTAGTGTTTGGCACCCATCCACTCCACAGTGTAAAATTTAGTCTCTTCAATTCAAAACCTTGCTTTCTCAGATATAATTGCCTCTCTATGTCTCCTGGTGGACCATAAATACAGTGGCCTGCTACAGGAGTACAAAAGAATACATTTTTACTTTGGGGATATAAAAGGCTGGAATTATCAAATGATCATTTTTTGGAAGACAAACACACACACAAAAAACTTCTGCTGCTAGAAATATTTAAAATCCACTAAGAATATTAGGGTATTTTTAAATTTATTCATTTATTTACTCACTGTTTCAATGAAAATCTTTGTCATATCTAATATTACCAGATGTTATACTTATGGATGCTACAATAAATAAAAATTATCTACTTTTCTGACTTAATTATTGACATCAAAGCCCACAACTATTATTGCTGCTATTACTGCTGCAAGTACAGCCAAACTTGATATCCGTGGGTTCTGCATCCATAGATTGAACCAACCACAGATCAAAAATATTTTTTTAATTGCATCTGTACTGAACATGCACAGACTTTTTTCTTGTCACTATTCTATAAACAATGTAGTATAACAAATATTTACAAATGATTTACATTGTTTTAGATTTAGATGTAAATAATCTAGAGATGATTTAATGTATATGAGTGGCTGTGCGTAGGTTATACACAAGTACTATGCCATTTTATATCAGAAACTTGAGCGTCCATGGATTTTGGCATCCACAGGAGGTCCTGGAACAAATTCTCCATGGATACCAAAAGACAACCATACTATTAGAACTACTACTGCACTATAGTACTACTAGTTGTATTATGCTAATTTCTTATCATAACATCATTTTATCCTCACAGTCCTATATATTGATAAATTATTATTATTTTTGTTTATTGATATTTATTTCTTCTCCTTATATCAGGATCCTGAATGTGTTAAGTCAAAGGAGCTTTGAAAAGCATCTTTTGCTGCTCAGACCATATGGTTTCGACTTCACTAATTTTATCTTTTGACTGAAGGATAGATATCTGATTCAAGCATAATAAATCATATCCATTGAGTAGCAAGTCTTGGGGACTTGGCATAAATAGGAAACAAAGACTCTTTTTAATTTGAGTTCCCAAACTGATAGAAGGTAAGCTCAGAACTGTTGATAGACATTGTTTGAAAATCCTATCTGATAACAGAATCTGATAACATTGTTTGAAAATCCTATCTGATAACATTTGTAAGAAAAGAAAGAGAAGGAGAGGTAGAAATAGAGATAGAAAAAGAAAGGGAATATATCAATCATTTAAGTCCATAAAATACTTGCACCTTTCCATTGACTGTTCCAATTACATACCAATAAAGTCATGTTTTTATTATATCAGTTTGTATTTAGTTTCTATTATTTGCAAACAAAATAATTGCAGTAACTACAAATAGAAATTTTCATTGCTATTTTACAGATAGCAAAAATAAGCCTTGAAACAAAAAGCCATTTTTGGGTCACATATTTGCTAAATTAAAAAGCCAGAATTCTAATCTGTTACTTCCTAACTCCAAACTCTGTGTTTGATTTATATATTCATAACTGTTTATTTATGTATGCCTTTATTCAGTTTACCATAATGGGAAGATGGAAATGGGACCCCCAAGTATTGTCACATTTACGTTCTACACTGCATTGAAAGATGGGGAAAGAAAATATATGTTAATCAGTAAAAGAAATGAAAAAAATTTTGATTATATCTTAACTTGACAGCTACATAAAAGAAAAATAAATGAATAAAATAACTTCCATAAGAGATTGTGAACCTGATTCAGATTTAGGATTCAAATTTACATCACTTCCGAAGTATATAAATTATAAGCCAATAAAGCAAATGCAAGCTTTCCATATTGGAAGTCTGTGAGGGCAACTGGAAAAGCAAAAGCAAAGCTTATCAAAAGGGAAATAATTTTATCTTTTTATTTCTACAGATTTTTTACAAATAAGAACACATGTAAATATAAATTCACAGTAAAAGTCACAAAACACATGAGGAAAGCAAGAGTCAGTATAAACAACCAAGAAAAGAAGAGATCACCAATCTAATGGATTAAACACTGGAACAGAAAATGCTAAAATGCTAATTGGGAAATATAAACTATAGATTGAAGAGAATTACACTGAGAGTAAATATACAGAAACTAAGCAAGAATATTTAGGAGACATAGAGAACAGAAGGAAAAACTTCAACATATACATTTTCAGGGTTCCAGAAGTGGAAAATAAAAAGAAAGAGGGAGAAGTAATAACACTCTAGTAATCACTTTATTTTTAACACCTTAATAATAAAGCTAATAATATTATAATGAGCACTCTAACAATAAAGTCATAATGGAGGATCATTTTCAAAACTGATCAAAGACACAATTTCTGACTTTAGGGAAGCCTAATAGATTACAGTTAGATACAAAGGAATATACAGCAGGGCATCTCATAGATAAACTAAAATATACCAAGCACACACAAGAAATCTGAAATGCAGTCAAGAGAAAAATTAGATTAATTGGGATAAAATGAGAGTCTTAAATTTGGCTTTGCATTAGCAATAATGGAAAAGAAGGATCTTCAAAGTGTTCCAAGAAAAAAATGACTACCAGCTCAACTGTTATTCAAGAATAAGGATCAAATTGAAATATATAAAAACAGCATTGACCTCTGATAGCAGTTTAATAAGTACATTTCCAAAGGATGTATTTTTGAGTAAAATTTAATAAAAGTATTCTAGATGAATATTTCCAGAAAAAGACATGAGATACAAGTAGGCATAGTGAGCAAAAAGAATGCAGGTAAAAAATGAGCTAATTGAAATGACTGTATAAAATAATACTTCATTGGGTACTTAAAAATTATAACCACCATATAGGAAATCAAGAATGGGTGAAATAATAGGTAGTAATAATTAGATGAAAGTGTTATAACATCTTTCAATTTTTCCAGAAATATGTTATACCTACCAGTTTTTTAAACTATACATATTTATGTTAACACATAAAAGTTAATCTCAAATATAATAAATATAATTTATAGATTTGTAACCAAGAAAAAGGAAAAAGAATGATAAACAGAATTCATCCAAAGAAGAGCAGAAGTGAAACAGTAAAAACAGAGAAAGCAGATCCAATAAAAAGAGAAATATAAGGTAGGAGGTATAAATATTAACATATGTCTACCAGTAAGCAGAAGTGAGAACATGAAGTGTCTTGTGTTTAACTAAAGAGTTATAAGCATTTTTCTAGGAAAGCAAGGAGCCACTGAATCATGCAGCTGTAACTCTATCTCCCTACACAAATCTGAGTTATTTACAGACAGTCTTTCTGATTCATCTGTGTCTCTACATGGACAACCCCTTGCTGTGGTGATATATCTCAGTGCTACAAGAGACTTAAAATGAAGCCTGGTCAAGAAAATTGAAATGCTAATCAAGAGTAGATAGATTGCCTTTTGAAGACAAAAGCAATCTGTCCTTTGACTCTTATTTTTGTAATTGCCCCATGTTCAGTAGATGTTAATGAATACATGAATTATCTCACCTGTTTTCCTGAATCTTAACTATTTAATCTTTCTCAGTTATTAAGAATTTCAATTGGACTCTGCAATAGTTCTGAATGTGTCCCCTGAAATTCATGCATTGGAAACTTGCTCTTTAGTAAGGCAGTATTGGGAGGTAGGCCTAGTGGGAGATGTTTATGTCACGAGGACTCTGCCTTTATAAAAAGGGCTTGTAGGAGTGGGTTCACCTTTCTGCTCTTCTGATGACACAGCATTTATCTGCCTTTTGTCCTTACACCTTATGACAAGTAAGGATAGAGCATGAAGGTCCTCACTAGATGCCATTGCCTTGATCTTGGACTTCGCAGTTTCTAAAATTATGAGAAATAAATTTCTGTTTTTTACAAGTTACAGTCTCAGGTCTTTTAATATAGTGGCATAGATGGACTAAGACAAACTCATACCAGATTTTATAACCATAACTGTTACAGAAGTCATTTTATTACTTACAAGTGTAATATAATAGAAAGAAATCAAATTAACATTTGTCAAACATTTACTATAACTATGACACAATATTAAAGATACAGTATCTCTTTGAATCCTCATATATGCTTTATATGTAATCTATACTTATTAATCCTAATTTATAGATGAGGAACTATAGATCTTGAGAGATTAAATGCTTGCTAAATGTTACACCAAAGAGCAGTGAAGCAGAAATTCAACTCAGGTGTTTTGACTTCAGAATTTATTCGTTATGCTCGAATGTGCCTCAGGCCTTCCCAAATGTATTGTTCAAGTTCATTGAAAGTCCATTTGGCTGTTTTTATGTTGATGAAGTAAAGAAGATTCATACAATCAAAGAGAAATGGCATTTTATTTGCATAGTTGATGAGAAAAGCAATGGAAATCTGTTGGTTTAAAATGCACATATTCTGTTGTTTTCTTAAGGTACATTTGCGATTGTCATTAAAAGACTTCTCTTTTTTTCTCAGCCTTCAAAACCTCTTTGAATATCACTCTTCACTAGGAGACACAAGCACTTTAAAAATAACCTCATATGAAAAATCAATAGTGGCATTTAATCATTTAATCACCAATTATTTATTAGCATCCTCTTCTGTGTATGTAATTGTGTAGGCTATGGAATGTAATGATAATCTTCCTGTCCTGAAGGGTTATATTGATCAGTGGTGGAGCAAGAGGAAAGCAGGAAAGTATACTGCTTGGCACATAGTCAGCATTTAATGAAATTTGGTGAATGATTGAATAAGGAAAAGGGTGTGAGAGGATGTGTGAGTTTCCTAGAGCTGCTGGATCAAAATGCCACAAACTTGGTGGCTTAAAACAACAGAAAAGTGCTTTCTTATTGTTCTGGAGGCTAGAATGAAGTCAAGGTATAGCCAAGACCAAGCTCCCTTCGAAGGCTCTAGAGAAGGATCTTTTTTTGCGTCTTCCTAGCTTCTCATGGTTTCTGACTGTCCTTCGCGTTTGTTGGCTTGTAGATGCCTCATTCCAATCTCTGCCTCCATCATCATCTAGCAATCTCCCTGTATGTCTCTCTGTGTTCAGATTCTCCTCTTATAAAGATACTTTTCGGCCAGGTGCAGGGGCTCATGTCTGTAATCCCAGCACTTTGGGAGGCCAAGGAGGGTGGATCACCTGAGGTCAGGAGTTCTAGATCAGCCTGGCCAACACAGTAAAAGACAATCTCTACTAAAAATACAAAAATCAGCTGGGTGTGGTGGTGTGCGCCTATAATCCCAGCTACTTGAGAGGCTGAGGCAGGAGAATCACTTGAGCCCTGGAGCAGAGGTTGCAGTGAGCTGAGATCATGCCACTCTACTCCAGCCTGTTCGACAAGAGTGAAACTGTCTCAAAGAAAAAAAAGGTACTAGTCATTGGATTAGCCCCATTATAGTCTAGTATGACTTCATCTTACCTTGATTACATCTGTTAAAACCCTACCTTCACATTCACAGGTACCAGGTGTCAGAACTTGAACCTATCTTTTTGGGAGACACAATTCAACCTGCAACAGGGACTATGACAAAGTCTGAATAGAAGACAAGAGCTCTTAGTGTGTGTGTGTGTGTGTGTGTGTGTGTGTGTGTGTGTGTGTAGGAGAAAGTGGTGATGTCTTTCTAAGGAAGGTGAAGCTGTGTGTGTGTGTGTGTGTGTGTGTGTGTGTGTGTGTGTGTGTGTGTGCAGGAGAAAGTGGGGATGTCTTTCTAAGGAAGGTGAAGCTTAGCTGAGATTTGAAATATAAATAAGGTTTTCCCAGGAAATGGTGTAAAGTGGAACAGGCATTGCTGACTGAGGGAAGCACCTGGTGGGAAGTTTCTATTAATGTAATTGTGGATACTGGGCCTTAGCCCAAAAGGTAACCATGGCATGAAAAGAAGGAAGCCATATTCTCTTTTTGTGTTTAGTTTTCTCAGCTGATCGTCTGATCCCTAATTGTATATTTAGTTTTCTTACATCTAGCAATCTGTATGTGAAATTTATGATGATGCTTTAGCGTAAAATCTTATAAACCTCACATCCTAATGAGAAGCCTTTGATACTCTGTCTCAAGTGCTGAGAATCAGAAATAACAATGCTTGCCTCACGCTAATAATGAAGCCCTCCCTGTTGGAAGTATTGACGTTATTTCCATTTTTATTGTTATTTTTAAATAATTGTGCCAAACTAAAATGAATTGCTTTTTGGTGGCTTTAAATGAGGAAACACGAAAAATGAATTGCAGGCACAAAAAATATGAGATAAGGTACAAATCAACACAAAAGCTGTTAAATTACTAAAATAAGTGGGATTTACTGTTATTTTGAAAAATCACCAAACTTTTATATATGGATTTCAAACATCTTTGACCTAAATGGTTATTCCTTTGCTTAATAAGATGGATTATAAATGTTACCACTAATTTTCCACTTAAAATATATAAGTCATCTGTTCAACAATATGGATTTGGAATTGGTGAAATAAATTATGGAATAAACCATGTGATGGAAGAGTAGTGCTCCATTAAAGCATTTCCAAAGGAATATTTCATAGCATGTGAAAATACTACTTTCTATGTTTATTTTAAAATATTTTTACATATTACTTTATATATTTAATGTATTTATTATATATTTATTGCAAAACTGATATTGGATCTTTATTTTGAAGTAATGGTTCATGACATTTTACATATTTTCTTATGACGTAAACTATTACTTCAAAATAGAGATCCAATGTCAGTTTTGAAACTCAAAACTGACATTGGATCTTTATTCTGAAGTAATATGTGTATAATATTAAATATTCCAAACAATAAAATATTATGAGTAACTTTTATTTTGCTCATACTGTTCCATATTTGTCAAGTTTACCACATGAGCAACTTAATGCTTAAATGTTTTAAAACTCCAAAAGACATTTAAAAAATACAGAAAGTGGTAACTGAAAAATGAGCAGAATTCCATCAGTTTTAGTGGATATTTTGCTTATGTTAATGAGTAATGTAGAAGTGAAACAATGAAGAGCTATGTAAGAATTTTGTTCATTTTTCAATGACAGTGAGGGACTTCTTTGCTAATTTATTAATACAAGTCAACTGCCGGAGGAGTATTTCCTCCATTTATATTTGCTATTCATGATGTAAAGGCTACCAACATTGCACATTTTAAAAATGTATTCTGCTTTATTAACATTTTCTTCAGCACTTTTTAAAATCTACACAATTACCAAAACAATAAATCACATACTGATGTGTAGACTTCACTGATGACTTTGATGAAAATGCTACTGCCACACCAATTTTCAAGCTCTCAACATGACATAGCTGACTTCAGAATTAAGATGAGCGGTGGGACACAATTATAAAATATTTCTACTATACTAGGATAATAGATGTAAATAATCTTTAGCACATTGCAGTAAAATTATTATGAAATAATGAATTTTGAGTATCACCTGTATTTATTTTTTAATTTATATAACTTAATTTTAAATATTCACAGTTTTGAAGAAAATTTAACTGTTGATCTTATGAATTGGTACTGCTGTCTCTAGCACAAAACTGGATCTAGGAGAAAGCAAACAGATTCACGAGTCAGATTTTACATCTAGTCTATATTTTGTTTTCTTGGCTGTAAGAACATCGTAAAAATCAGAGATATTCAAATAATTGGTATATAAACATATATATTATACACATATACATATATTTATACATATACACATACATATATGTATATATTTTGTTCTATATTTTTACAAAGTTGTTTTGAGTATAGCTGAATATCATCAATTGTGGACAATTAGAACAATAGGAAAATTAAATTGGAGCTAGAAGTGGAAAATAAGTAGAAAAGGAAGAGCAGACCAGTATCTTGTTTCTCATACTTTTTCTGTCTCTATTTTCTTATCTGTAAAATGTGATAATAATGGAACTTAACTTAGGCTTTTGGTTAAGAATTAAATGATTTAATATGGATGATGTGCAAAGAATGGTGATGACACACAGTAAGAGTAATATAAGTAAATTACTGTTTGGTATGATGTATTATCATTTTGGTTGTTTTATTGAACAAAAAAATCCCAAATATAATTGCTTTATGTTGTATGTTGTATCTATTTTGACAACACTCTCTTGACAATGTTGGGTCAATTTCAACTTCCATAAGCCATGTATGAGAATGTTTAGTAGGTTAAACTCCCTTTCACATTCTAAGTTTTTTTTCAATTTTATAGGTGAAAATCAAATTTGATTGCCTTAATTTATATCTTTTGATTACTTACCAAGTTGATATATTGTTTATTTATTTATTTATTTTTAATTGAGACAGGGTCTCACGCTCACTCAGCCTGGAGTGCAGTGGCATGATCATAGCACCGTAACCTCCAACTCCAACTCCTGGGCTCAGACACCCCTCCAGTCTCAGCTACGTCGTATATGTGTGCTACCATGCATGGCTAATTTAAAAAAAAATTTTTTTAGATGGAGGGTCTCTCTATTTTGTACAGGCTGGTGTTGAATGCCTAGCCTCAAGTGAGTCTCCTCCTTTGACCTCCTAAAGTGTTGAGATTACAGGCCTGAGCCACTGCCATCAGTCCCTGTTTAATGTTTATTGTTACTTAAATAATTATTTATTTCTAAATTCCTGTTCCATATCTTTGCCCATATAGGTATGAAAATTTTTAAAGTTTATATAGTTTTAGAAACTTTTCATCTGCGATACACATAAAAAATTTAATTATGTTTGGTTACATTTTTTGTTATTTGAGTTTTGATTTTATTTATAAAAATTGTGAACATGAAGTAGTCATACTAAGCAGTTAAATCAATTGGTATTTTGTTTCTTCCTTTGTATAATGTTTATAATAACTTTCTTACCCCCAAAATTATAAAAATAAAATTTCTACATATTCTGAAGAACTTGGGGCTTTATTTTTTCATATGTATATTTTATCTTAAATTTATTAAGACATATGGTATAAAATATGACTCAACATTTTTCAAATTTTTATAAATCCATATACCCACAATCTCATTTTTTGATTAGTTTAAAATATCACTGTTGTTATGTATTAGAGTTTTAATTATAATTTGGGGGTAACTCTCTGTTGAGTTCTGTTACTCTGCCAGTCATCCTGGCTCTTCCTAATTTTGCCGTGTTTATAGGCCTTTGTAACTTAAATACATGGCAATACTAGCAAACTCTAAAGGCTGAAGCACTATGCAGTTCATTACTGGCTAACACACAAAGCATTTCATGTTCATACAAGCAGATTTGTTTTTTAAGGTATTTCTGTTTTTATTTTTGGTGTTGGTTTTCTTTGTTTTTTTTCCCTGAAAAGAAATATTCATCTAAGTTACCAAATGATAATTGAGTTTTAGAAAAATAGACAGGGGTATTACATTGACTCATAGCATCTGTCATGGTATGCCTTTCACTTATTCATATTTAATGTTTTAATTGCATGGTAGAATATTTGTGTGTGTGTTAAGTAGATATTGAATCTCAAGAGAATTTTTTTCTTCCCTTAGTAGATCTTTTAAGCTGTAAATATACTTCTACATTTGGCTAAAAAGAGATAATTAAAACTTTCTTTAGAAAAGCAATATGATAAGAAGAATTCTGTTTTGTAGACTCCCAAATTATCATTTCTCATCTCAATGAATTAGTCTTAGAAGCTTTTAATCTAATTAATCCTTAACCAAGTGTAATACTACAGGGTGATATTTTGTGTTGCTGCCAGTGTGCGTGGATTTAATTATGGATTTGCAAACAGATTTAGATAAAACCATCTGCAACTGACCTATGCCTATTTGGGGTTTAAGGTGAGAAATGTTTTAGCTAATTTAAATGTCATATATTAATCAGTGTTTGTGTGCATAGTGTGTCTTTGTACATGTACGTGTTTATGCACATTCATTTATTCTTTCTTCCAAGTTGCCTGGAAGTTCTAATGTATTCTTCAGCATGGTGTAAATAAATCTATGTGAGCAAGAAAAAGCGATTATGTTTGGAAATTAGAAGATATGGTCTCCATATTTATCTATTTTTTCTCTCTGGGATTAATTTTCTTAAAATAGAAGAAAACTGGATATCTAGGGCCTCTTCATACTCAAAAATATTGTAATTCTAAGTTTGAAAATGAAAAGATTTATTTCAACAAGAAATTATTGTTATATTCATGAATGTTTATGTCTTCTATATCTAGATCTGAGTTCTAAAGTCTTGCCCAAATTTGATTGTGGACATTTTTCTTTCCAGATGTTAATTCCAGAAATATGTTCATTTGTGCCTCATCACCAAAAGTCCAAACTGCTGGGATCACATTTGATGAAGAGTACCTTTGTTACTTAATTGAATTACTTAAATTATAATATCTTCCAAAACACCCTCACAGACATACTCAGAAATAATATTTTACCAGCTATCTGGGCATTTTTAACCCCAGTCATGTGACAGATAAATTTACTATCAAAGGATTCCTGAAAATACATATTTAAAATGTGTATGGAACACACCATAAGGCTAGAAAAATCTTCTAACAAATAAGAAATGGGAAATACTTATTAATGGTAGTTACAAGCTACAATGTAATAGATGATAGAAAGATTTAAAATAATGAAAACGCCGGGTGCGGTGGCTCACAACTGTAATCCCAGCACTTTGAGAGGCTGAGGCAGGTGGATTACCTGAGGTCAAGAGATCAAGACCAGCCTGGAAGTTCTAATGTATTCTTCAGCATGGTGTAAATAAATCTACGTGAGGAAGAAAAAGCGATTATGTTTGGAAATTAGAAGATGTGGTCTCCATATTTACCTATTTTTTCTCTCTGGGATTAATTTTCTTAAAATAGAAGAAAACTGGATATCTAGGGCCTCTTCATACTCAAAAATATTGTAATTCTAAGTTTTAGAACTTAAAATTACTTAGTAAGAACAGGCAGTGTTTGGTTTCATGTTTCTGTGTTAGTTTGCCAAGGATGATGGCTTCCAGCTTCATCCATGTCTCTGCAAACGTCATAGCTCATTCTTTTTATGGCTGCATGGTATTCTATGGTGTATATGTACCACATTTTCTTTATCTAGTCTATCATTGATGGGCATTTGGGTTGGTTCCAAGTCTTTGTTATTGTAAATAGTGCTGCAATAAGCATACGTGTGCATGTGTCTTTATAGTGGAATGATTTATATTCCTTTGGGTATATACCCAGTAATGGGATTGCTGGGTCAAGTGGTATTTCTATTTCTAGATCTTTGAGGAATCGCCACACTGTCTTCTACAATGGTTAAACTAATTTACCTACCCACCAGTGGATAGTGGAAAAGCATTCCTATTTCTCCATAGCTTTGCCAGCATCTATTGTTTCTTGACATGTTAATAATCACCATTCTGACTTGCATGAGATAGTATCACATTGTTGTTTTAATTTGCATTTTTCAAATGATCAGTGATGATGAGCTTCTTTTTCATATATATGTTGGCTGCATAAATGTCTTCTTTTGAGAAGTATCTGTTCATATCTTGTGCCCACTTTTTGATGAAGTTGTTTTATTTCTTGTAAATTTGTTTAAGTTCCTTGTAGATTCTGGATAGTAGACCTTTGTCAGATGGGTAGATTGCAAAAAATTTCTCCTATTCTGTAGGCTGCCTGTTCACTCTGTTGCTAGTTTATTTTGCTGTGCAGAAGCTCTTTAGTTTAATTAGATCCCATTTGTCAGTTTTGGCTTTTGTTACAATTGCTTTTGGTGTTTTAGTCATGACGTCTTTTGCCATGCCTATGTCCTGGATGGTATTGCCTAGGTTTTCTTCTAGAGTTTTAATGATTTTCAGTTTTACATTTAATTCTTAATCCACCTTGAGCTAATTTTTGTATAAGGTGTGAGAAAGGGGTTCAGTTTCAGTTTCCTTCACATGGCTAGCCAGTTTTCCCAGCACCATTTATTAAATAGGGAATCTTTTCCCCATTTTTTTTTTTTTTTTTTGGTCAGGTTTATCAAAGATCAGGTGGTTGTAGATGTGTGGTGTTATTTTGGAGATTTCTATTCTGTTCCATTGATCTATATGTCTGTTTTGCTACCAGTATCATGCTGTTTTGGTTACTGTAGCCTTACAGTGTAGTTTGAAGTCAGGTAGCATGATGGCTACAGCTTTGTTCTTTTTGCTTAGGATTGTCTTGGCTATATGGGCTCTTTTTTGGTTCCATGTGAAATTTAAAGTAGATTTTTCTAATTCTATGAAGAATGTCAGTGGTAGTTTGATGGGAATAGCATTTAACATATAAATTACTTTGGACAGTATGGCCATTTTCATGATATTGATTCTTCCTATCCATGAGCATGGAATGTTTTTCCATTTGTTTGTATCCTCTCTTATTTCCTCCAGCAGGGGTTTATAGCTCTCCTTGAAGAGATTCGTCACCTCCCTTGTAAGTTGTATTCCTAGGTATTTTACTCTTTTTATAGCAATTATGAATGGGAGTTGATTCATGATTTGGCTCTTTCCTTGTCTATTGTAGGTATATTGGAATGCTTGTGATTTTTGAATATTGATATTGTACTCTGAGACATTGCTGAAGTTGCTTATCAGCTTAAGGAGTTTTGAGGCTGAGAAGATAGGGTTTTCTAAATATAGAATCATGTCATTTGCAAACAGAGACAATTTTATTTCTTCTCTTCCTATTTGAATGTGCTTTATATCTTTCTCTTGCCTGATTGTCCTGGGCAGAACTTCCAATACTATGTTGAATAGGAGTGGTGAGAGACAGCATCCTTGTCTTGTGCCAGTTTTCAAAGAAAATGCTTCCAGCTTTTGCCCATTCAGTATGATATTGTCTCTTGGTTTGTCATAAATAGCTTTATTACTCTGATATATGTTCCATCAATACCTAGATTATTGAGAGTTTTTAACATGAAGGGATGTTGAATTTTATCAGAGGCCTTTTCTGCATCTATTGAGATAATCATTGGTTCTGTTTATGTGATGGATTATGTTTATTGATTTGTGTATGTTGAACCAGCCTTGAATCCTAGGGATGAAGCTGACTTGATTATGGTGATTTTTTTGATGTGCTGCTGGATTCAGTTTGCTAGTACTTTATTGAGGATTTTTGCATCAGTGTTCATCAGGGAGATTGTCCTGATGTTTTCTTTTTTTTGTTGTTGTGTCTCCACCAGGTTTTGGTATCAGGATGATGCTGCCCTCTTAAAGAGGAGCCCCGCCTTTTCAATTGTTTCAAATACTTTTAGAAATATGGTACCAACTTTTCTTTGTACTTCTGGTAGAATTTGGTTGTGAATCCCTATGGTCCTGGCCTTTTATTGGTTAGTAGGCTATTAATTACTACCTGAATTTCATAACTTGTTATTGGTTTATTCAGGGATTCAACTTATTTCTGGTTTAATCTTGGGAGGGTGTATGTGTGCAGAAATTTACCCATTTCTTCTAGATTTTCTAGTTTATTTGCCTAGAGGTGTTTATAGTATTTTCTGATGGTAGTTTGTATTTCTGTTGGGTCACTGGTGATATCCCCTTTATCATATGTTATTGTGTCTATTTGATTTTCCTCCCCCTTTTTTTTTATTAGTCTAGCTAGCAGTCTATCAATTTTGTTTTTGTTTTTTTCAAAAACCAGCTCCTAGATTCATTGATTTTTTTTTAAGAGTTCTTCAGGTCTCTATCTCCTTTAGTTCTGCTCTGATCTTAGTGATTTCTTATCTGTTGCTAACTTTTGAATTTGTTTGCTCTTGCTTCTCTAGTTCTTTTAACTGTGATGTTAGGGTGTTGATTTGAGAACTTTCCTGCTTTCCGATGTGGGCATTTAGTGATATAAATTTCCCTCTTAACACTGCTTTAGCTGCATCCCAGAGATTCAGGTATATTATCTCTTTGTTCTCATTGGTTTCAAAGAACTTCTTGATTTCTGCCTTAATTTTGTTATTTACCTAGGAGTTATTTAGGAGCAGGTTCTTCAATTTACATGTGGTTGTGTGGTTTTGAGTGAGTTTCTTAATCCTGAGTTCTAATTTTATTACATTGTGGACTGAGAGACTGCTTATTATGATTTCCATTCTTTTGTATTTACTGAGGGGTGTTTTACTTCCAATGATGTGGTCAGTGTTAGAATAAATGCTATGTGGCACTGAGAAGAATGTATATTCTGCTATTTGGGTGCAGAGTTCTATAGATGTCTATTACGTCCACTTGCTGGGTGCTCCTTTATTGGGTGCATATATATTTAGGATAGTTAGCTCTTCTTCTTGCATTGATCCCTTTACCATTATATAATGCCCTCCTTTGTCTTTTTTTACTTTTGTTGGTTTAAAGTCTGTTTTAACAGACTAAGATTTCAACCCATATTTTTGTTTGTTTGTTTTTTATTTTTATTTTTTTGCTTTCCATTTGCTTGGTAAATATTCCTCTATCCCTTTATTTTGAGCCTATGTGTGTCTTTGCATGTGAGATGGGTATCCTAAATATAGCACACTGATACTTGTGTATGATTCACAAAGTTCTTGTGCTGTGTTTTTCAGCTCCTTCAGATCATTTATGTTTTCTCTGAACTGGTTATTCTAGTTAGCAGTTCCTGTAACCTTTTATCCAGGTTCTTAGCTTCTTTGTATTGAGTTCTAACACGTTCCTTTAGCTCTGAGGAGTTTGTATTACCCATCTTGTGAAGCCTACTTCTGTCAATTTGTCAGTTTCATTCTCCATCCAGCTTTGTACCCTTGCTGGAGAGGTGCTGCTGTCATTTGGAGAAGAAGAGGCATCTGGCTTTTGGAATTTTCAGCATTTTTGCATTGGTTTTTCTTCATCTGTGTGGATTTATCTACCTTGGATCTTTGAGGCTGATGACCTTTGGATGGGGCTTTTGTGGGGAGATATTTTTGGTTGATGCCATCGTTGTTGCTTTTTGTTTGTTAGTTTTTCTTCTAACAGACTCCTCTTCTGCAGGCCTGCTGCAGTTTTCTGGATGCCCATCCCAGACCCTGTTTGCCCGAGTATTACCAGTAAAGGCTGTAGAATAGCAAAGATTGGTGTCTGCTCCTTCCTCTGGAAGCCTCATCCCAAAGGGGCATCAGCCTGATGCTAGCCGGAGCTCTGCTGTATGAGGTGTCTGTCAACCCTTGTTGGGAGATATCTCCTAGTCAGGAGGCATGGGGGTCAGGGACCTGCTTAAGAAGGCAGTCTGGGCTGGGTGTGGCAGCTCACGCCTGTTATCCCAGCACTTTGGGAAGCTGAGGTGTGTGGATCACAAAGTCAACAGAGTGAGAGTATCCTGGCCAAAATGGTGAAACCCCATCTCTACTAAAATTACAAAAATTAGCTGGGCATGGTGGCGCAGGCCTGTAGTCCCTACTCGGGAGGCTGAGGCAGAAGGATCACTTCAACTCTGGAGGCGGAGGTTGCAGTGAGCAGAGATTGCGCCACTATACTCCAACCTAGTGACAGAGTGAGACTCTGTCTCAAAAAAAAAAAAAAAAAAGAAGGCAGTCTGTCCCTTAGCAGTGCTAATGTGCTGTGCTGGGAGAAACCCCCTTGTCAGAGTCAGCTGCTCTCTTCAGAGCCAGCGGGCAGAAAAGATTAAGTCTGCTGAAGGTGTGACCCCAGCTATCCCTCCCCTAGCCATGTGCTCTGTCCCAGAGAGATGAGAGGTTAATCTGTAAGCCCCTGACTCGAGCAGCTGGATTTCCTGCAGAGGTACTCTACACAGTGAGGAGGAATCTGAAAAAGCAGTCTGGCCACAGCTGCTTTGCTGAACTGCAAAGTCCAAACCTCCCAGTCTCCTTAGCGCTGTGAGGGGAAAAACACCTACTAACGCCACAGTAATAGTGATCGTCCCTCCCCCACCTAGCACCAAGCTCAGTAGTCCCAGGTCAACTCCAGACTGCTGTGCTGGCAGTGAGAATTTCAAGGAAGCTTGCTGGGTTCCATGAGAATGGGGCCTGCTGTGCGAGACTGCTTGGCTCCCTGACTTCAGCCCCCTTTCCAGGGGGGTGGACAGGTCTCCTGTCTCACTGGAGTTCCAGGTGCAGCTGGAGTACAAAAAAACTCTGGCAGCTCAGTGTCTGCCCGAAGAGCCACCCATTTTTGTGCTTGAAACCCAGGACCCTGATGGCATCAGCTCACAAGGGAATCACCTGATCCATGGATTGCAAAAATCCACGGGAAACGCATAGTACTAGAAGCAGGTAGCACAGTCCCTCATCTCATCCCTTGGTTGGGGGAGGGAGGTCTCCAGGCTCTGTGCACTTCCTGGGTGAAGTGACTCCCCACCCTGCTTCTGCTCACTCTCTGTGGGTTGCACCTACTGCCTAATGGCCCCAATGAGATAAACTAAGTACCTCAGTTGGAAGTGCAGAAATCACCAGTCTGCATTTTGTCTCACTGGGAGCTGCAGCCCAGAGCTGTTTTACTTTGGCCATCTTGTCAATTAATAATTTACTAGAAATTAAATCTCTACGCTACAGGAGAAGCAGCAAAAGAAGAAGGAAGGAAGGTTGATCATTAAATATAAATCCCTATTTTTTTTTATTTATGTGTATGTATTTTTTTCTTTGTGTTTTACTATGTTTTGAATGAAATGTAGTACTTGAGTCTGAGAAGACAAATAATTAGGTCAATTATGAGCCTGTAGCTGAAATACTCACTTCTTGACTCTTAGGTCAATCTCCCTCCTCTACTCCACATTAATACCTATATTTTAAGTATTTATGAACTTCCTGTTGTAAATAAGTATAGTCAATTAATGTTATTTGAAGTAATTATATTCTATAAATTAGCCAAGAATACTTAATTACTGAAAGCTAGGGACCATTGTTCCTAGGGGAAGTATAGGGTTAGTTTCCTGTGAGCCTCTGGTTATATACTGTCTACTGGTCAATATTTAACCTTGTTTTATGTGTGTTTTGTTTAGAGATATATATTTTATTCATTAATATTGACCTCATGGCCACCAGCACTACAACTCGTGCCTGGCAAACCTCATCTAACACATGTATTCTCTTCGTAGGCACACTACAACCTTCTTGAACTTAGGAACACTAGACAGCACTTTTCCACTCTACCTTGGGCCCAATTTAAACAGGGAAATCATCAATAAAGAAGGCACAAAAGTTTTTAAAAATTGGCAAGAAGGTAGGGCAACACTTGGTTCAGTCTGAAAACTTTCACGTCATATGACTCAACTTGTTCAAGCTGGGAACTTGCATGTTACATGACTAATTTTTCCATGCTCTATACATGTACATGAATGACCTTGAAAGCACAAATACTGATTTTGGAGTTACAAATAAATTTTAGCAAATAGGCAAATTTTCAAATATGGAATCTATGAATAATGAAGATTGATTTTACAGTATGTATACTTATATATGATTATATTTATATAAAGATAAATTTAGAACATAAAATTGACCTTTGAGAATAATTATAAATATTGGATTAGGTCAAAGAAAGGGGAAAGCAGATACCAGAGAAACAGATGTATTTTCTATGCAGCTTTGAGTGAAATAGAGTAAGCAGAGACAAACCACATCTGCAATTGTTGAGTGACATATCTGAGTCTGTTGATGAAGAAGGAGCTGGATGTTTGAATAAGGAGCTGAATGTGATGGAAAGAGATCACAGAACTCTGCTATGATGTGACCAACCCTGGCATGTATTAATCACAGCAGAGTTTTACTAAATATAGCTGTTGATTATACACTGAAATTGCTCCATCAGTTCTGACAAACTAATATTTCATAAAGGCTACCCAAAGCTTTTACCATCTTAACTATCCTAGCTATCATTTGTAAGATCAGGGTAAACAAGTAATTTTCAAAAGGACAAAGAGAATTTACAGGATAATTCAAAAACTGCATAGCAGTTTGGGAATAAAACAGTCAGTGCAATTAGAATTTACTTCTCATGAAGATCTCATGAAGATATTATATCTTCACAGAGAAAACTGAGAATTAAAATTAAATAATTCTTAATTGAGACAAGACCTGGTAAATGCCAGACAACTTGTGGACTCCACAGTGGCAGAAAAAAGCCCACCGTTAACAGTAGCCTTTAAAGATACAACCATGGGCATACTTCACTTAAAGCATTTATTATAAAGTCAGTGGGTCTCATTTATCTTCCATAAAGTTAGTTGGGAGAGAGAATAGTGGCCATGCAAACAGACCAGGAACTCATGCAAAACTATTTTAAGAGAGCAGAATTTTGTGTCTGAGAACAGGAGACGTGGAGGTGATCATTAGAGTGACTAATTCCAAGGGATTTAGTACTGAAGTTTGTTTCATAGACTGCCAACTTGAAAATGTTGAGGAGGTTTTTCCTGGAGATCTTCAAAGGCTCTTTGCTTCACTAATCTAATTCTTTGGTCGAGTCATTAATTTTGCCCATAAGAATAAGGGGTGTTTTAGCTCATAAGAAACTCCAGAGTCACGAAGCAGCAACTTGATGTGATTAAAACAAGCTCTTTCCACGATAGGCTCAGCTGAAGAATCTGGATAAATGCTAATTCTGTGATTTTCATATTTCAGTGATTTGGCTCTCTTATCAGTTCCCATTCTGCTGACTTTTTTCATGAAAATGAAAAGAAAATGAGGGATTGCAGTTCAAGTTTCCTCTTAATGTGATGGCTGCCTTCTGTGAGCGTCATCAGGAAGTCAGCTCACTCAAATTTTCAAAATCGACTAGAATCCATAATTGCTGGTGTTGTCTGAGCCCCATACTCTTTTCAGGACATGTGAATTCTCCTTGGCTTTTACTCAGTCAGTGGGATTTTCTATGCTTCTTTTCTTCCTTCTCTAAACACTGCCAACAGACTGAATTTATGGATTGCCCAGTTATTTCCCTTTGACCAAAAAAAAAAAAATTTGTTTCTAGACTGTTCTGAGTACGTAAGAAGACTATGACCATCCCGATTTAATACAGAAAGATGAACTAACATGAAACAGAGAGAAAATAATTCTCATGAGTTTTAAGATATAAGTTTCATAGAGCTTTCAAGAGGATTCAAAAGCTAGAAGCAAACTATAGAATTGTAGATGCTATGAAACTCTATAGACGTATGCAGCCTTCTCAGAATGGGGTTAAATTCTTAGCAGAGCTGTCGTTCACTGTTACTTAATTCTAAAGGGGCAGAGTAACCATAGTTGTCATTGAAGCCTCTGCAGTGCAACAGTCTCCAGTTTCTAAAGAATGGGCATTACTCTTCAATCGAATGAAAGGATTATGATGTTTAATTATATGTGTCAACCTAACCAGGTTAAACGGTAATGAGATAGCTGGTAAAACATTATTTCTGAAAGTGTCTGTGAAGGTGTTTCTAGAAGAGAATATCATTTGAATTAATAGATTTAGTAAAGAAGATCCCCTTGCCAATGTGGGTGTACATTATCCTCCTTTGAAGAACCACCTCAATAGAATAAAAGAGGAAGTGTGAGGAGGTCTTTAGATTTAGATTGAATTATATCACTGGCTTTTCTGAATCTTCAGCTTGTATATGATATATCATGGCACTTCAGGTCTCCATAACTGCATAAAGCAATTATCACAATAAATCTCCTTATGTATATATATCCTATTGATTCTATTTCTCTGGAAAACTCAGACTAATACAAAACGGCTATAGTTCTGATTGGAGTAACTAAGAAAATAACCCCTGTTTGGATAGACAAAATCCTTTTCTGTGTGTTTGTATGTTAGGGTATTGCTATCACTTATTACTAATTATGCTTGTTGATCCTAGGAAAGTTTTATGAACACAACAGCTATCTTTCTTAAACTGGGTGAATTGTCCCTGCATTTTCCCAGCGTGAATTCTTTATTTTTTGCAATTTTGTCTCTCCTTTTCTATATCCTTTATGCTATTTGAAATTTAGATCTCCCTTATTAAGAAGAAAGAAAAAGAAATAAAAATGTAGAGCAAGAAGAAGGAATGTAAGAAGAAGAAAAGATTAGAAGTAATTATTAGTTTGTTCAGGCAATTTTCGTGACATGGTCCATTGCAGCGTGGCTTGTTTAATCCTGGATGGCTATACCTTTGGTATTGTAGTGGCTTTAAAATAAGTCCAAAAGTGTGATACTCTTTCCCTGAAGGAGTAGAGTCTAATTTTCCTCCCATGGAGTGAGGATCAGACATAATGACTCACTTCTAACAAATAGGGTAGACATTATTGTGTGTCATTTCCTATACTGGATAATAAAAGGATCACAGCTTCCACTTTGCTGGTTCTCTTTTATCACTTGCTCTTGGGAAGCCAGTTGCCATGTCATTGAAAGACTCAAGTAGCCCTGTGGAAAGGCCCATATGATGAGGAACTGAGGCCCCCTGCCCACAGCCATGTGATTAGAAATGAATTCTACAGCCCTAACCATCAGCTTAACTGAAACTTCATGAGAGACCCTGAGCCTAAACCACCCAGATAAACTCTTCCTAAATTTCTGACACATAAAAATTATGAGATAACAGTTTGTTATTTTAAGCCATAGTTATTATGTAATTTGTTACATGACAATAGATAACTAATATACGTACACTCACAATTTATAGCATCTATCCTAAATTTGCCTACAACTTTATCATTATCTTTTCTGTCCAGCTCCATGAATTCCAAAGTTCTGACTTCATTATTTGTCTTCATGTGTTAATTTTACTGGTACAAAAGAAAGCCAAGCTTTTTTCTCCTCTGTAACTTAAAAACTTCCTCAACACTGCTGCCTCAGGCCTCCCAGGCTTAAGTGCGGACCACACAAACAATACAATTTGGTTTTTTAAATCTCATCTTCAAGAGAGGACCTGAGCAGATTCTAATTAAGATACTATTAAGACAAAGAAAAGTGGCAAATCAAGTAGATTTGAGTGAAGATTAGATTTATATTGAGAAGTTCTAAGTAAATAATAAGAATCATAATTATAATAGTTTTTGTTGAACATTCATTATGTGTCAGTATTGGTGCTAAGCATTTTATGTGCTTTATTTACCTTAGTCTTCACTGTAACTTTATGAGGGAATATATTATTTTGTTTCATGTATGAGGATATTAAAGTATAAAAGTAAATGATTGATCCAAGGACATATGGTTTATATTAAGTAAAGTACAGATTCAAACTATCTTCCACCTCATTCTAATCTCATTTTTGCCCTGACTCTGCAATTAACAACTGTCAGAGCCTAAAACAAATAATAAAAACAGCATTATGAGCTGAGTGTTTACATCTCTCCAAAAGTCATGTGTTGAAGCCCTAACTCCCAAGATGAAGATATTAGGAGGCAGGGCCTTGGAAAGATAATTAGATTTTATGAGGACATGAGGGTGGACTCTCCATGATGGAATTAACACTCTTAAAAGAAGAGATACAACAGCTTCCTGTCATGGCCGTGTGAGGATATAGAAAGAAGGTGGCTGTCTGCATACTGGGAAGAGAGCCCTCACCAAGAACCAAATCTGCTGGCACCTTGATCTTGAAGTTTCCAGTCTCGAGAACTGTGAAAAACAAACATTTGTTGTTTAACATACCCAGTCTGTGGTGTTTAGTTATGACAACCGAAATTGACTAGGACAAAAAACAATTGTAATAATGAAACACATTAATAACTAATGCATCTCACATACCATTTAAGAGACTGTTACAAGAGAAACACAGGACTCTAATATTCTCCCCCACCCCCAAACTGGAAAGAAGTGGAAGACAAAAGAATGACTTGGACAAGTCCAGCTTGATGAGTAGATGAGTTTATTAGGACTTACATACAGGGCACACCTGGACAACAGCAAGATAGATCTAAAGACCTGTGCTGCCTCCCATCTCTAAACTGCTTGAAAGCTAATTTTCTGACTCTTTTCCAACTGTGTTTGAGCAATGAGACTGTTTATATTAGTAGGTTCTCAAATACGTGATCTTTTCTTGTTTTCTTGGCTCCATGTCTGCAAAGATATTTCATGTGCTGTATATGAATCTTAGCATTCCTTTGAGTATAAAACAAATTCAAACCCAGTTGAGTGAAGCATTTGTAGGTATAATTCACTTTGGTTAAGTTTTGTTTCTTGGTTGACTCATTTTTTAAAGGAGGATAATGCCAAAATGAGATTAATAGTGAAGCAATGCAAACAATGCTAATATCCACATTAAACATCCTATTTGTAAAATGTTTTTGTGAAACACTAGAAATTTAACTGTTTATATTATTTGTCTGTGGCTATTGTAACATAATAACTATAAACTTTGTGGCTTAAGACAACAAACAACAGTTATTTATTATCTTACATTTCTAGAGGCTGAAAATCCTAAACTAGTATTATTAGGATAAAAATCAAAATGTTGGCAGGGCCAAAATCTCTCCACAACTTCTAAGGGAAATCGATTCCCTGCCTCTTACAGCTTCTAGCGGCTTCTGGCATTCTGTTGCTTGTGGTAGCATCGCTCCAATCTCTGCCTATATCATTACATCACTTTCTCTTCTTCCACATATGTTCAATATCATTTTGCCCTTCTCCTATAAGGACATTTGTGATTACTTTAGGACATACCTAGAAAATCCAGGGCAATCTTCCTATGCTGAGATTCGTAATCACATATGCAGAGAACCCTCCCCCATTCTTGTGTGTTTTTACTTTTAATGTAGCATTTATAGATTCTAGGTATTAAAACAATACATCTTTAATTCAGCCCACTATACTCTTTTTACCTAATTCCAGCATATTTCTACTTTGTTGTTTACTCTTCTTGCTCTTAACCCTCTTCTCTTTTCTTAGCAGCTTCTCTCAAGCGCTGTTTGAGGAGAGCTAAATGCTTTTCTATTACACAAAGCAAGTAAACTCTCAGTCGTTAGGATCAAATGCTCATGTGTTGAGTATTCACGATAGTCAGTGGATAAAAACAAAACAAACAAAACATTATAATACAAGAACAATAAATAAGCAAAAACCTTTAACAGAACCATAATCCCTAGAATGTTAAAATTTATTTTCCTTTTATTGCAAGTAATTATATCTTCTATTATCTCATATCTCATTGCAATATAAAAATAATTTCAATATATTAATATTCTCATGCAAATTCTAAAACGAATGTGCTAGTTTCACTATTTTAAAGATGATACAAATGGGCAAGATTGTATAGATAGAAAGAAGCAAAATAGAATTCTAAAGCAGAGCTACTACCAAGGCCTTGTCTTATCACTATGCTTTACTGTCTCTTCAGGTTCAGTTTTCTAGTCTGTAAAAAGAGATAAAAGTATTGTTAACCAAATATTTAACCTCAGAGTTAAATAAACTAATTTAAATAAGGTAAGGCAAAAGTACCTTGTCTATTATAAAGTGTTATGCTAAAGTGACCACTGTTATATCCATAACCATCACCAATGTCACCATCACTGCCCCCGCCACAATCAACTACTCCACTGTCATCACTGTTACTACTAACATATCCACCGCCATCACCATCTACTACTGTTATCACCATCACCACTATCTCCATCAACATCATTGGTTGTGTCATCTGCCATCACCACTACTGCTGCCATTAGTGCCATTACCACTATTACTGCCGTCATCACTACCACTACCACAGCTTCTGACACCACCGTTTCCTAGAGGAGTGCTGAAACTAGCTTATACCAGCTCATGAGATATGATTGTTAACATCTCTTCCCAATTCAGCATTCACCGACATATTGGAAGCTCAAAAATACGCCATGGTAGGGGTGTCCACTTCTTGAAAAATGGGCAAATGCTACAAACCAGGGATCTTAATGTTCAAGCACACCAAGAATGTCCACAATCAACACTACTTAACTCACTACCATTACTGAAACCACCGCCATCACTATCAGCACCTCTATCACTACTGCCTTCATCTCTACCACTACCACCACCCCAGTCCAGCGACTGCCAGTTGTCATTCTCAACATCAACTCATTGTTATCATTATCATCTAAAATATTAATTAATTTTTTATTTAAATATTTTACTTAAATGAATCAGCATAGCATTGTGATTATTTAACTGGTTATGCATAAGAATATAATATAAATTTTACCCTTGGTACCTGAGCCTATTGTAAAAGAGCATTGTGAAAAAACAGCATGGAGGAAGTTGGAGAGGGAAGGAACAAGGGCCAAGCTCAGCATCCTTCCTGGCTGTGAAGTATGCGGTGAGGTTTTCCTGGATTAACTGAGCAGGCAAAGTCTGTCTAAAGCAAATCCATTAAAACAATCCTGCTGGCACTCTATTACTTTGACATAAATTAAGCTACAGATTGCTTGAAAAACATCCATCCCTGGGCATAGGAGGAGGTGTGCTGGATAAGACTGACACATGTACATACTGGGGGAGGCTTGTGGCTGTGTGTTAGAAAACTCTCCCTTCACTGTGGCATTAGAAAGGGCTAAAAAGTGAGTTTACTGTTGCTTAGGAAGCTACAAACAGAAACCTTTTAGTTTTCTCATGGAAAATAAAATAAGGAATAGAAATCAAATCATAAGATAAGACTATTCATTAAGCACTTATGAACTCTACCTTTATAATACTGTATGATTGATATTATTTATATTTTACTAATACATGGACTGAAGCTAAGATAAAAGTTACAGTTGATGGCAGGGTGGTGTTTTCTAGTTTCAAAGGCCATGCTTTCCACTTCTTCTTACTAACTCATGTATGGGAGAGAAGAAAATATTTCATAAAACTCAATAGGTACCAAAAACAAAGTTAGAGTTTTTGATGTTTACCTCTTTATATCATCAAAAAAACAAAAACAAAAAAAACTTGTGAAGTAGTCATTTCTATCTGTACACTTTAGAAAGTGGAAATTCAGTGATATTGTTACATTTATAAAGCAAGTCAGCTAATATAACCCAAAGCTAGGCTTGAGATTCATAGTGCAAACTTATAAACACTTCCTACTGTCCTTCTCCCACTACTCAAAACTTTGGCAATATGGATATATGTACATTTACTGGAAATTGGGTCAGACTCTTTTGTAAGATGATTTGAAATGTCGTTTGCTCAATAGCAACCTAAAAATTATATTTTCATGTTATAGGCTCTTTGGTTTGATTTTTTGTTTCACTAAGTGCTTGCACTAATGTCAATCTGTGTTATGTGGGTGGCTCTCAGGTTGATCACAGAACAATATCGTTCTTGAAGACTGTGCTTAATCAAATCAGTTTGAAATATTGGGCTTTATTCATTATTGTGAACATTAAGATAAATTATTTAGTTGACCTTTTCAGGTTCTTTTTAGACAATGTCATTAATTGTTCTCATTACGTGGGTTTTTCTAATCCTCTTTAAAAACCCTATATTGATTCTTATTACTGTTCCTTATGCTACTTGGAGCTAATGTCTCAGTAAAGAAAATTGTATATTTTCTCTATTTATACCTTCACCTAAAGCAAGATTTTTAAAGGAACTCATCTTTCCTTTAATCAGCTGTCACCTTTTGCATAATGCCAGTAGGAGAAATAAACTGTCAATAATCACATGGTGGGAGATAGTAGAATCAGTTTAATTCCAGACTAAGAAATTCCCAGCTGCTACTAATGTCCATGCAAGATGATGTTTTAGCAATAACTTTTTTTCTTATATCCTCAGTATTTCTTCAATGTATTCCTTTTTTTCCACTTTCATTGCCACTGACTTCAAGAGACCTTTATTTCCTTCAAGGGAGTCCATGTTGTTACTTAACACGGTCCTTATATGTGTTTGTATTCAATCAGAATTGTAGCATGAGCAAGCCAGAGGTTCAGTCTTGAGCCTTTTCTGCATAAGAGTAGGAAATGGCAGTATGACTATAATAATGTGCAGGTGTTCCTTCCTTCTGTGCCATTTACAGTTATTTAAGTGTCAGCTGCTCTGACACACACACACAGTCCTTTGTGCTAAAGATAAAGAGGAGATAAGGGCTCACTCTTGCCATCACAGACAATCTGGAAGGTAATATAAATAGAAATTCATTAAAGCATAACCAGTACTAAAATCATTCAAATTAGTCCTTTTGTGATGACACAGGTCAACTGGGGACTAACTTACCTTGTCTGTCTGTTTATGGGGAGTATAGTGCATATAAGAGAGTTCAGGAGGCTGTTAATCCAAATGTTCAGATCCTTCGTGATCATTAAAGGATATTGTCATTAATTAGGTGGAAAGGGCAAGAGAGGGAGGAAAATTAATTCTGAAGCATTTTACATATGCGATATTATTTAATTTTCACATTGACCCTATTAATTAAACATCAATTATTATAACTCTAAACAAAAAACTAAAACTAAGCCTCAGAGAATCTAAGTACTATAACTGGCCCAAGGCCATCACTTTGTAAGTGGTCAAACAATGATATAGTTGATATCATTGGTTTGATTCCCAAGCCACTTTTTTTGCTGTACCAGTGGTTCTTAGTTTTTTTGGATTTCCTGAACAAGTAAAGTTTCTAAAAATGGAGATTTATCATAGGGTTTCTAGCATCACATTTTAGAAAATAATCATGTTAAAAATCACCATTGTCTATTAGAAATCCCATTTAATAAAAATATTTTATTTTAAATTAGCACAGACATGTACAGAAGAACACAAGCCTTTCCAGAAAGGATAATTGGCAACCTTTCTTTCATACACACTCAAACACTACATTATTCTTTAATTCATTTTCTTCAGACCTGAGAGAGCTATTTTGTCCATCAGTATATGGGAACCATTGCAGTAGACTAATGATACATACAAAATCAGGATAATTATTTTGTTAGGAGAGAGCCACCACTCAGAGGGTGTCAATGTGCTAGCCCAAATGGCTGACTCCCCAGGGGCCCTGTGTTCAGATGTCCACCGGGACCCTGTGTTATTTACAGTTAAGCCAACCTTGTATCTCTAACAAGTGTTTATTGTGTGCATAGCAGGGGAGTGGCAATCTTGAAGGAGCGGGTAAGCAGCCAGCCCTCTTTTTCTCCTCCTTAAGAATTGATGGTCAGAGTGAGAGGGAACAGAACTCCTACAATTAGGAATAGAAATGCCAGCTTTCCCCTATGGTTTATTGGGAGGAAGAAATAAAACTTGCCATGTGCCCCACGGAGCCTCTCAATATGAAGTCCTAATTCAAGTACTTACTGCCTGCTGTTCTCTGAATTTCCATTTAAAAATAATTATCAAAACCATATGGGTTAAAAGGAGTGGAGAGGAGTCTCAAAAGGGAAATATGTAAATTGCAATCACTTTGGCCTTTTGCATTTGGCTGAGTATCCCCCAAACACAGAGCTTCCCTCTGTGCCTTTTGCAGCATGGTTTCTCATGCTGCTGCCCCAACAGGGCCCAGGCCACCCCTTCCCTGCTTCCCCACTTGCTATCCCTCACTACAGCTCAGAGCAGTAGAATAGAGTGAACTTAGTTCTCTTGGTCCTAGTGGCTCTCTACTCACATCCCCAAATTATTTTAAGTTCTTCTCCTCCAAGGGTAGTCTTTTCTACCTGCTTTCTCCACCTCCGGGGAAAATTACCATTGACTTCTGTGTGTCTCCAATGTGTCCTATTCTAACTTCAGTCAGAAAATTTCTATCACTTCCGAAGTCCACCTGGATGGCTGTTCCATTAGACTCATGCCATAAAAGTTAAATTTACATAATAAAAACAAAAGTAAACAAAAACATCCTGAATGGAAAGGCAATGGTATTGAGCGCTAACGAGATACTTGTTCCATAATGATACTAACATCTTCATCTTTGGGCATTGTGAAGGCATAACTTTTGGTGTGACAAGCACTATTTTTGGAGAATTTGAAGTAACACCAGCACTGTTTTATGTGTAGTAATGGTACTGTGCATTTTCAACATAAATTTCTGAAAGACTGGTTTTCACATGAAATTCTTTCACAACTTAGCTTGTGGAGAATTATTTTCTGACACATTGTCATAGACATAGATTATGCCCAACTCTGAGCTGTCCAATATAGTAGCCACTGGTGATATGTGACCACATAAGATGTAGCTAGTCTCTTTGGGCGGCCGAGGTGGGCAGATCACGAGGTCAAGAGATCGAGACCATCCTGGCCAACATGGTGAAACCCCATCTCTACTAAAAAAATACAAAAAATAGCCGGGCATGGTGGCACGTGCCTGTGGTCCCAGCTACTCGGGAGGCTGAGGTGGAAGAATCACTTGAACCCAGGAGGCAGAGGTTGCAGTGAGCCGAGATTGCGGCACTGCACTCCAGCCTGGTGACAGAGCAAGACTCCATCTCAAAAAAACAAAAAACAAAAAACAAAAGATGTGGCTAGTCTGATTATTGTGTGTTGTAAGGGTAAAATATGTATTTGGATTTCAAATACTTACTGGATTTCAAATACTTCATACAATGTAAGGATTTGTATTACAAATACTTAAGAAATGGAGAATATTTCATTAATATTTTTAGATTGATGATATGTTAAGTGATTATATTTAGGGCATATTGGGATACATACAAATTAATTTCACTGGTTTATTTTTACTTTTCTTAACATGCCTACTAGAAAATTTTAAATTATATGCCCTGCTCACATTTAAGACTCATGTATTTCTTTTGGACAGGGCTGCCCTAGACAGACTATGTAAAGTGGGCCAACTTACATGGCTACATAGTGAGTTGCCCTTGAACCTTGGGTACCAAGCACAGAGGGTGGTGGTATTTAAATTTCATTAACACATGTTTATTTAGAATGTGCCATGCACCAAACACTGTGCAGAGTGCTGGAAATGTTCCTGAGTACACAATGTAAAATCTAGTAAGAAAGACATATTAAACAAAGAATTATTTGAGTACCTAATATGACCAATGTGGTGCTGGCACAGTGAAATATAAAGAAGTATCTAAGCCAAAGCATGCAGCTTCAAAGATTTTTCAAAATAGCCAGATATATTTTCTAATACAAAGTGAAAACATTTATTCCACAGTGTATTTTTTTCTCTCTTGCAATTTTTCTTTCTGAATATTTAAGTTTGTAAGTAACTACCTCTCTTTTAGAAAGAATACATTCTAAATATCTTAGAAATCTTAGGGCTTCACTTTAATTACGGTGGGACCTTGGAATGCCAGCATGTTGTATTGCCAAGATCAGTTAGACTGGGTAGGCTGAATCCACTACCCGAGGCTTGACTCTGTCATGTGCCAGCTGTGCCATCTTGGACAAGTGCTTTCTTTCTTTCAGGTTAATAGCCTGGTCTGTAGCATAAGAAGCCTGGGTGACTTCTGCAGCAGTTAGAATGCTTATTGTTGCAAGTGGAAGAGTCAAATTTGATTAAATACTGGAGGTTATTTATGGGCTCAAGTATCCAGAAAGTCCAGAATCCCTCCACTGCCAAAATCATCAAGGCTTGATCTAAGGCTTAACAAAGGACTCCATCTCCCTATCTGCCTAATTCCTACTTTTAAAGGCTAGGCGACCCTCACAAGGCTGCCAGCTGCCTTCCTTATGCACAACCGGTTTAAGAGTGACATTCCTTCAGCATTCTCACTGCAAATTCTTAGATTTTCTGTCATAAGAGCAGATTAGATGGCAGGCCCATCCCTAAACCAAACTCTGTGAGGAACGTGATACCCCAAATGGCATAGTTTAGTTCATATGTTTCACCTATGGAGCCAGAGATAAATTCAGTTTCTCTGAAATCACATTGATCCCTAAACAGAAATTGTAGCTGTTAAGAAAGGGAAGGAGAGAAGCGGTTGACATGAAGGCAACCCACAAATGGTCTTAATCAAATTATTTAAACTTTATTTCACTGCATTATCTCATCTGCAAAATAACCAAGATAATATGATACTCAATGCACAAGATTACAGTGAGAGGGAAACAAGAAGCAAATGTGAAAGTTCCTGGCACAGTGTGTAATTTACAGTAGGCATTTATATAAGCTTTGCAGGCACTTATTTATTCTCTGTGTCTGTGAGCCTGCAAGTCCCTCGTTTCACCATTCCTCACTATATTTGTCTCTAAAATATAAATATGAAAGCTTCTCTTTTGGATTATTCTAAGAACGCTAACGAGAATTCATGGGTAACAAATGTAAATTGTGCAAAACTTTTTATGTATCAACACAATTGCACTTATTTCTCTCAGAAGCTAAACTGTATTGGTCTGGATATTTGTTTTAGTGTGACTTAATGTCTAAAGATATATTCGTTTTCCTACATTGACTAATTGCCATTTCTAGTGATGCATCCTGAGAAAAATGTTTTCACAATATTCAGCAAACATTCACTGATTTCTCCTTCTGAACTTCCTTGTAAACAACTTATCAAGCCTTCCAAATTCAGACTGTCATTAATAGAGTAAAAACAGAGTAGTGATTTTTTTAAACTGCTGATGTAAACACCAAACATAAACACACATGCCTTTCTCTGTATCTGCCAACATGAAGTATATACCCATGAAGCAGGAGGGCCACAAACAAACTTCTCAAACACCGAACAGGGAGGGAAGTGGCAATTGTATTCCGCCGGGAGCTGCAGCGGCATAGATGCCTCAACAACCGAGCTCCTCGGCTAGAAAATCCTGTCCTCTTTTAAAGGCTCACAATCTTAGAAGGTACATGTGAGAGGGTCCTGATCAGTGAGGTAAGTGAGGGGTAAGTGACTTAGGTGGGGGGGTCTAATCATGATTAAGCAAAAACTGTACCTTCTGGGGAAAATTCCTCCATACCATATCCGTGATCTATAGAGAGCGTTGTGGTTAGCAGTAGGGGTTAATCCTTTAGATCTGACTGGCAGCACCAACTGGTCCCTCCTCTGGCTGACTTTTAACTTCTCCTTTAGAGATACAGTGTAGAAGGCTAGAAAGGAAACGGCCTTAGAAGCTCGGGGGGGGGGGGTCTCCCTCGTCACCCAAACATGTAATCCGAATTATAATTATTACAAAAATCACGAGAAAATATATATTAGTTTTCCCCAAATTCTGTAAATGTGCTTCAGTTACATATATTACTGCCCAAGATGATTCTGTTTCAAAATAACTTTGTATTAGTCTCCATTGAGATGACCCAACATCTCCTTAATATAATATGTGCAAAAGGAAACTCAATGTTTCCTACCCTTACCTTATCTTTCTTTTGCATTACTTATTTTGAGTAATGAAGCCACCAGCTGCCCAGGTCTTAAGACCTCAGAGTTATCATTGACAATTTTATTCTTTTTTTATTTATTTATTTTATTTTTTAGAAAGAAAGAAAGAGAGAAAAGAAAGAGTGAAAGAAAGAAAGAAAAAGAATGTTAAAAAAAAGAATGTAAGAGAGAAAGACAGAAGAAGAGAAAGAGGGAGAGAGAACGGGATTCTTGTTCTATTGCCCAGGCTAGAATGCAGTCTAAAAATGGGTATTAAAAACCTCTTTTATGCCAATAACTGTGCTTAACAATGGAGACAGGAGGGAATAAGGGATGAAAATAACAAACAAGCAGCCAATCAATATTTCATTCAAACCCGCGAAATGCTATGCAATTGCTGAGGAGCAATCCACCTCCAATCATGTGGTCACCTCCAAAATAGGTGCAATGTGATACTGAGAAAAATGCATACTCTGTGGATTTGGGGTGGAGAGCTCTGCAAGTATTTGTTAAGTTTACTTGTTCCAGGTCTGAGTTCAAGTCCCGGATATCCCTGCCAATCTTCCATCTCGTTGATCTGTCTAATATTGACAGTATAATGTTAAAGTCTCCCACTATTACTGTATGGGAGTCTAAGTCTCTTTGTAAGTCATTAAGAACCTGCCTTATGTATCTGGGTGTTTGTGTATTAGGTGCATATATATTTAGGATCATTAGTTCTTCTTGTTGCATTGATCGTTTCACCACCATGTAATGTCCCTCTTTGTTTCTTATGGTCTTTGTTGCTTTAAAGTCTGTTTTATCAGAGACGAAAATTGCAGCTTCTGTTTATTTTATTTTTTCTTTCTCTCCATTTGGTTGGTATGTCTTCCTCCATC